>CM051267.1:50017613-50057613 GCA_027921565.1 Artemia sinica
AATATTTGAATTTTTAATGTATATAAACCGTTGTTGAATTTAAACGATTAGTTCTGCCTATTTGTTTTCACGTCAAAATGTGGCAACACCAATAAAACTGTGGCAGTCTCCTAAAATCTTAGTAATTTTCAATAAATTGGAAGAAAAAATTGTTGCAAATTGCAGTTTTTTAGGTGTGAATATACCTAAGGAACAGAGTATAAAATATTTTTTCATTTTGATATCCTTGGTAGTTCAGTGCTCGCCTTTAAGTATTCAAACTTTATCAGAGCTTTTAATTTTATGGTGTTGACACTGATGCTTGATAAATCATTCCTTAGGAGCAATGAACAAGTAAATATAGAGCTATAGAATTGCCTACATAAATTTTACTGCTAACACCAAGGGGAATCTATGATTATAATGTATGCCGCAGTGACAAAGAGTTGTAATATAGAGTGCCACTAAAGTTTAAAGAAAATAGGAATTGCTTTGAATTCTATTGCTATTTTAGTTTTCATTTCATAACTTGCCTTTCATGAAATATCAAATTTTTGAACATGGGTTTTAATTTTCTGCTATCAACATTGATTTTCACCTTCAGTGACCTTTTTTACACATACGATTTTATAACAAAACCAGGGACCGAGTGACGCTCGGTTTCCTTGTACTGTATTTATTCTTTGTCAGTTTTGTCTTTTTTTTTTCTTTGAGTAGACCCATCCAATTAGTCAGGGGCTATAAGCCAGGGGCATAACTTGCTAGGCCAGGGCTAGGACTAGGGATTTGCTTCAAACGAGTTTTATTTTATTAAATATTGCTTTAAGAATCTCAACGGATTTTTCTTTTTAAAGGAAGCCAAAAAGTTGCTATCCGATTTCGGCTGCCCTTTAGAGATGGTTAAGGCTCTAATTGATAACTCAAACGAAAGTCGATGGCCTCCTGGCATACGGTCTGCTGTTGCTCGAAGAAGAAACCAGGATCGAATAAAGAACTATTGCTGTCGGTGCAGTCGTATCCGTTGTGAGAACGGCCGTTATATCCATATGTGTATAATAATGGCATCAGATAACACTCACATGGACCAAGACGTTTTTGTCATTAATCCTGGAATTTTAATCATCACAAAGGATTTTGTGATGACACATTTTAATAAAATTAATATTTTCAAGTGCTTACCTTGGATTTTTAAATGCAGAAACAGACTTTAAAATATGTTTCGATTTCTGTGCATTTTAGTATCTGAACCAATAAAACATGAATAAAAACTTGGCACAAAAGATTTTGCGTTTCTCCTATTAGTTTCAATAAATATTCATAATTGTTTTTGTTTTTTAGCATATGAATAAATTATTAACTAATATCATTGTATATGAATAGAAATCAATAATTTATTATTTATTTATTATAATTGTATAATTATAATTTTTTAGTTTAAAATGCCCAAATAATAGTTCTTCAGCTTAGCTAAACAAAGCCCAAAGCAATTATTCGAAAGTATGCCGTTTTCATGTAAGAAAGTATGCCGTTTTCATATGTAATAATGAACATATGCAACATTTGCCTTGTTGCATACGTTTTTCATAGGTAAAGAGGGTTTTAATTCTAAGAGCTCGTTTACATTTTATTAAACTTGCATAAATATTTGAATGAAAAAAAAAGAGCGGCAGTTTTTTTTATAAAAAGCCATTTACAAAAAATTGCTAAACTTAATGTAACTAAGTGATAGCCTTTAGCCTCTTTAATGAATTGAGCGACAATTTAAGTTCTTTCCTAAGCCTTTTGATGCAAAAAAATAACTTTTAACATTAAAGAGATTGTTTGGCGTCTCTGACGTCTCTCGTCTCATAAGGTAACTATAGAATCTTAGAAATTCGTACCTGCCCCCATGCCTCTTTTGCTGCCCTTTTCTCATCGTCAAACTAATAAAACTCCTTTATATTTCGAATCACTTCTTTTTTTTGTCCTTCCCTCATTTAATAAATTTGTCGCTTATGCACACGCTTCTTTTGTACGGCCTCTACTCTTCAGTCAAGGTGCACAAATGAAAAGCATCATGTTTCTATCTTATTTTTCCTATCTTTCAGATTTAAAAATACTCAGAAGTACCCTACTTATATTCTAGCTGAGAGCAGTTATCAAATTTCAGCCCCATTTATATACACAAAAGACATGAAAATCTTGTAAAAATTAAAAATGCTTAGTTTTTTATGTTTTGATGCTGTCAATTTTCATTTGTTACCTGATTAACATTGTTGTTACCTGCTATTTTTATTTCTAATTGTTTGATCTCTATAAAGTAATGCTATCTGATTTGTCTTTGGTTGCTGAAATAAAATAGGGCTGAATTTGTCTTAAAAGGCTGAGTTATCCTCAACGTAGCGATACGACTCAATGTCAAGCCTCAGTGCCGTCTATTCACCAAAAAAGCAGAAAAACTTAAGAAATAATAAACAAATGCTTAGTTCTTTCTGATATTACTAGAGTAATTAAACTCACAATAAAACCTGACATTTCATGAATAGCAGAAAAGCAGCATGGATAAAATTTTTTTATATCAACAAACTTGTAATTTAAATCTTACCCAAGGAAACAATCCAGCAAGAGGCCACTTTATTCATTCCACTCCTCTAGGAACAACAATTAGAAAAATGGGATTTTTTTTAAGAAAGTTGAATGCGGCCCTTGCATACAGGGTTGAGATATTAATTAGATATTAATAAGAAAGTGGAATGCGGCCCTTGCATACAGGGTTGAGATATTAATTAGATAATAATAAAAATTAGAGAAAGCAACAAAGTTGTTAAAAATGGAAAAAAAATCTCCAATTTTTTATTTTGAATTTTGTCACAACTCTTTAAGAACGACTCCTGAAACACAAGGTTCGTTTAATTAGAACAACAAGAAGCTTTTTTAAAAGTACTAAAAACTTTAGCTTAAAGAGTGAGGGGTTGAGGAGAGGGCAATCCCCAGAACGTTGACAAATACTGATTAATAAAAAACATCAAATATAAAAAAGACCAAACACTCAAAATGGCCACATAAATCAAAACTTATCACTTAGAAACATTCGAAGTTCAAGTAAATAATTTCCGAGACCAAACTGGCTAATCATGATAAAACATAAAATCGCGAAGTAAGGAAGAAAATGAGGACAATTAACAGTCAGTGAAATAATTAAAAATTTTATGCAAATATTTTGGTCAAGACCTCCGCTTGACCATCCTCAGTGCAGAATAAAACTGATAAAATATGAAAAAAACAAACCTTAAAATAAAAAAATTAAAACTAAAATTGAACGACCCTTTCCAAGGAAGACAATAAATTTATTTGGCTCTTGGGATTTTTTCTCCCTTGATGGGCGTTTACTTCAATTACAAAGAAACCCATTAGATGTTTTGAGTATTATTAATAATTTTATTGGTCAAATTAAAAGAAATTCCCTAAATATTTTCCAATCAATTACTAGTAAGTATGTTTCCGATTTAAAGTGGGCTACTAGACGAGATGATCATTTTTCGGTCCCTTCACTCAATACTTGTGCTAGGCGAAGAAGGTCCGAAAGGCGATGAGGGTGCAAAGTTTTCCTTCCGCCGTTTTGTGGTGGAAGGACGACAGCCGAGGACACCTCGAGGACACGACACCACGAGGACGACAGCCAAGAATTTGGCCTTCAAAGTTGATATCCGATCCATCAGTTCAAGAATTTATTGCACTGTAATTGTATTTTTATCTTCAATGCTGTAAGAACTGGAAACGAAAATATTTGTAATATAATCCGTTTTCAGTTAAGCGCCAATGACGCAGTAGGCTTTTGGTTTTTATTTACAGTTAGGAAAGGAGGCAGTATCCAAACACTTGTTTGTAGGGAAACTATATTCGTCTTTAACAACTTTAAAAAGAGCTAGTAAATTAAACTGAATGTTTGATGTATGATGATATTAATTACTAAAAGCTCATCAGTTCAAAATGTTACTATAGTTTTAATATTTATATCAAAAATTAAGTACAAAAGAAAATATTTGTCATAAAATTGGTTTTCAGTAAAGCGCCAATGACGCAGTAGGTCTTAGACTTTTACATTGAGAGAAGAAGGTCATACCCAAACTCTTTTTTGTAGTAATTTTTGTTCCTTTCAAGCTTGATTTGCATATTCAATTTAAGTTTCACTCGTTTTAAGATTTATTTATTAATTTAAATTAATATATATTGTATGTTTGCTTGCATTGATTG
This sequence comes from Artemia sinica, assembly GCA_027921565.1. Classification (NCBI taxonomy): domain Eukaryota; kingdom Metazoa; phylum Arthropoda; class Branchiopoda; order Anostraca; family Artemiidae; genus Artemia; species Artemia sinica. Next base: position 50,021,826 of record CM051267.1, read on the forward strand.
TTTATTTAATTTCTGTTCCTTTAAGTTTCATTTATACTTCAATGGGAAAATATTTTTTTTCGTTTTAAGCTTGATTTTCATATTCAATCTAAGCATTACTCGCTCTAAGATCTATTTATTCATTTGTATTATTACTTTTTGTATGTTTTTGCTATGATTGTTTATTTAATTTTTGTTCGTTTTGGGTTTCATTTATTCTTTAATAGTAATTTCTGGTCGTTTTGAGTTTGAATTTTAAAAGGTATTTGTAACAGCTGAGCTTAAGTTTGAAATGGCCTTTACTTTTCTTTGAAAAACTTATTTTTCGGAAAGTTTTTTTTTATTAATACACATAATGTCCAACAGAATGAGCACATCACTTGAAAAATACAACTTGTTGTAGTCAAACCCATTTTTACACCTTCCCTCTGCCCACATTTTTTTTGGCAAAACTGTATTCATCAGGAGTACACCTACGATCGTGCAGACTGTCGTAAAACGACTTGATTGAGGGAATAGTTTCCTCGGCGAATCTTGACAGGGAGCTGTAAGGATCATAAGGATACATGCCCTTGACCGTTAACAAATCATATAAATAATTTGGAAACTGTTGCTTGAGAAGGGGTAAAGAGTTGCAGCCGTCATCGTTTTTCTGCAATTGAATTAATTCACTCAAAGATTTGGAGAAAAAAACTAAAGGAATCCAAAAAGTAAATTTTATTCGTGTACTCAACATCATCTTCAACGTATTTCCACATAAATTCCAAAACAAGCAATTTTTTTCCGCTGACTTAGGTATGATTTTGTAGAAAAAGCTGTATACCAACCATGCATCATCCACAGCTCCATTTCTTTGAAGATGTGCCATTGCTGGTAGCACTTACTTCAGATTGTAGTTAGAATTGTGTATAAAAACCTAAGTAAAGAGCTGCTGTTGAATTTTTAAATTACATGAATTGTGAACTTACCCCCGAAAGTTACTTTCCCCGTTGAATTTGGGTCAATATGGAGGTCTTGGTCTTGAATAGCATCTTTCTCGGCAAGAGCACCCCTACAAACCCAACAAACTGTCCTGTTTTCTAGTGCACGTTGCTCCTTATCTGATAATGACACAGGGTATTTGGTGTGACGCAATTGGGAAATAGACTTATTTGCTGTTTTTATTAACCGCACTAATAATTTCTTCATGCTACCCTCCTCATCCATAGTCGCAAAAAACTCTTCCAACTGCATTTTGTTGTTGGAATCTAGTCGGGGATGGGCATAGTTATACGCTACGAGTTTGTGTTCTTTGACTATATTTGGCCTTGATTGGTCCGATACCTCCAACAGTGTCGCTTCACAATTCAAAGCTGCTTTATCAATCTGCAACAACGAATTTTGGAATTTTTTAAATTGTAAAGTAGCTTTGTTTCCTGCCGGCATTTCTACCCTTTAATTCCCATAAAGTTTGCAATGTTTCAAATGATGTTTGAATACTCATTCGGTTTTAAATGGGGAAAGACACATGGGATAATAGTGACGTTCACCTTTCTGAACACCTTGATGTAACAGTTGACTTATTGCAGTAACGTGGAAAAAAGACCGTATGAGTTTACATCTTTCGGAGGCTCATAGACGATCCAAACCCAATTTTTATATTATCTACCAACGGTGTCCGAACTGAATATAAAACTCCTTTTTTATTTGGTTTCTTTCCCCCATCCACAAATTCCGTGTCCTGTTGAAGAAAAACCACCCCCAACCCAAGACTTTCATTTGCTTTTTCAAACATAGTTATTTCTTTTAAGGACACCGGGTACTTGCCCTCTAAACAATCAAAATTTACTTTAGGGAAACTTTCTCCACCATTACGTGCAATTTTGTCAAGTTTTTTTCATTGAAGCATAAATTCTCAATGGTTTATGCGCTGCTGCCAAAATTGCATATTTAAAACTTTGCAAATCCGTGTCAAATTCGAAACTCTGACCCTCTTCGGTAGCTGACAAATCCGAGTGGCATTTTATTCGTCGGACCCCTTCCGCCTCCCTTAAAATAAAGTTTTTTTTTCAATCTATTCAGCTTCAGATCCATATGGCCGATGTATAAAATTGTGGACCCGCTTCCCTTCTCATTAAATGTGTCCAAAGTGGATATTAATTTATTAACCTAATTGAAAAAGTTACCCTCAAATTCATTTGAGCCAGGGTATAAAGTTTTGTTGCCAGTTGAAAAATCAAAATAAAAAATATCCCCTGACGTCCTTGCTTGTAAATAAACTTTTTGATTGACTGATGACGTAGTTCCTCCCTGACCGCCCCAATTCTGAATCTGAATCTCAATAAGTGCTCGAATTTGTTCGATGTAGGTATGGAGAACATTGTCAGGGTCTGTTAAAACAATGCCCCCATCAACTAGGTTCTCCTCAGGAGGATTGAAATCTACCCTGTGTGTCTGTATATGCCCTAGAGCAGATTCTAACAAATAACATTCACGCAGTTCCGGGGAAGTAACAGCATTTTCAAGTCCTGCACCTATTTGCACAGGACCTAATTCACTACTGTCAAAATCGTCGTAAAAATTTCCCCGGAAACATCAGATCCAACAATTTCTATAAGGCTGTTCATCTCTTCTGCTGTAAACTGAAAATCTGTGGGGAATACTAAACGACGTACCTTCACAAACATCTTCTGATTGTTCCGGCAAGGGGGGACAATTATCAATGATATGTTGTAGTCCATGGCCAGGGAAGGTAGTTGATTTTGTAGCTTTCCCCTGAGACGAAAATGAATGAATTGAGTTTTTTTCTTTGAGGAAAGTTTTGTCACAGTTATTTTGCAGTCCTTATATATTTTTTTAATTGGATTTGTATTAATATTATTTGTCCAAAAATGCATAATAAATTTAAGATTTTGCTAATAGCACACACACACACACACACACACACACAAACACATGAGGAGGAAGATAAATTCATTTTCTTCGTAACGTATTTGTTTTTTTTTTAAATTGGATTTGTATTCATATTATTTATCAAACACATGCACAATAAATTACAGATTTTGTTAATAGGACAAACACGCAAACACACACACACACACAAACTAAGACACACACATATATACACACTCATACATGAGGGGAAAGATAAATTCAATTTTTCTTATGAGAAAAGAAGAACTGGTCCAACAGAAGAGCTGGTCAATTCCTGAGGACTAGGAAGGGTTTCAATTAAGTCAAAAACTGCATTCAAGACGATCTTGGTTACGTGTCCAGGAGACTCAGGCTCTCCCACAACAGATGTAGGACAAATCGCTATTTGAACTTCCTTGGGCATGATGGTAGATCGAGCTGTAGTTTTTACGGGCGGGAAAGTATAACTGAATAGATCATCATCCATTCCCCACCCTGACATCGCTATTCTGATGGGTCTACCCCTAGCCCAAGTCCTTGGTCTTTTTGTTGGATCAGTCTTGTATAACAAAATAAAATATAACATGATTGAATTGTTTTAATTTTTTCTTGGACTAATTCAAAAATTTGATGGTAAATAAAATTAATTCAAGACATTTTTAAGATTGTGTATCACTTTAAGACGCGAAAAAAGTTCGACAAAAAAATCTTCAGTTCAAAAAAAATTCTTCGTTAAGTTTTTTTTTTAACTTAAAAGGGCTTTTTTTCTTCGAGACATTGTTTTTAGCTTGGAGACGTTTTTTTTCTTTGCAACGTAGTTTTTATGTATTAGCGATGTTTTTTTTTACTTTGAGACATTTTTTTGTCTTCAAGACATTTTTTTTCTTTGCGACGCTGTTTTTCCTTCAAGAAGTTACTTTTTTGCTTGGAGAAGTTTTTATTTTCTTTGCATGTTTTTTTTATTCGCGACGGTTTGTTTTACTTTGAGAAGTTTTTTGTCTTCGAGACGTTTTTTTCTTTGCGACGTTTTTTTTTTCCTTCGAGACGTTGCTGTTTTGCTTGGAGACGTTTTTTTTCTATGAGATGTTGTTATTTATTCACGATTTGTTTTTTACTTTGAGACATTTTCTTATCTCCGAGACGTTTTCTTTTTCTTTGTAATGTTTTTTTTCCTTCGAGACGTTGCTGGTTTGCCTGGAGACCTTTTTGTTTTCTTTGCGACGTTGTTGTTTTACCTTTGTGACATTTTTTTATTTGTGACTTTTTGTTTAAGCTTAGACGTATTTTTTCTTCGCGAATCACTTTAAGACGTTAGAAATAAGTTTAAAAACTTGAATTAAAAAAAGTTCAGAATCAAAAATAAGTAAGATTCGCCTCAAGGGCTAAGCTCGCAAACAATTCAAAGGCAGTGTTTACGCACTTTTTAGTTTTGATATTGCGGGGCGTTTTCGTTATCTAATTTTTTAGCAATATCCAAAATACTGGCTATCTCAAAATTTGTAGCGGACGGGTTTGGGAAAAAAGAGCGTGGGGTTGGGGCTAGTTTAACTCTCTTGACTCTTAAAAAGTGAACTAGAACTTTCAATTTCCAATCAAATGAGCCCTCTGTGAAGTTTATACAAGCATCCCTTTTGTGGTAAAGCTTTCTAATTTAGTTAATTATTAATTGAGTAAAAATATATTAAGACGCAAAAACTAAGTTTCAAAATACCACTTTTTAAGATAAGGATACAAATCGTGGAATGTGTGGGCTTGAAGGGAACTTGCTCAATAACCAATTTCCTGGCTAAATGTGTCAATGCACCGGAAGGACGTGGTTAGTTTCTCATATATATACCCCAATTTTTGAGACTGAAGGCAGACCTTTTGACTTGCCGGGTTAACCTCTGCCCGTTTATTTTCTCATTAGAAATACCTTGGATTTTGTCGGATCATTGTAAGTGTCTGTATCTTATTTATATATTATTGTTGTTTTTGATACTTGTGGTTTACTTGAGACAGCCAGTCCCAGTAGACAGGATATATCCGATTATATTATATGTTAAATGAATAAAAGTATTGTATTTTAGACAACCTTTCTACGATCTACTTTTAGCTTCTCGAACATACCCAGTCGGTACGCCTCATTAGTTCGGTCATAGCCTAAGGCACGCTACCAAAGTTTAATTACCTTAGGGCCAGAGTTTATCTCCCCTATAAAGGGAGAATAAAGGCATCTACAACTAAAACACCCAAATACAAAAATAATACTTCATAACAACTGGTGGTCGCTGGAAAACTGGGTCGAGAAGGCTAGATAAAAATAGTAGATTAAAGTAAAATGGCTTTACCAGGGGAAGAAAAAACATCCCTATCAACAGTACTTGAAATTGCAAAAATTATACCAGAATACGCGGGAAATTCAGACGTAGATGAGTTTATCGAAAAATAAAAAATTTTCAACGAACTAACTGAATCATTTGAGGATAAGGTCAAAGAGCAATGCGTTGCAGCCAGATTAAAGGGAAGCGCCCTTAAACATTTTGAGGCAATTAAGGAAAAAGAGCCCAAGGACATCAGTACTCTAATTGAATCTTTTAAAACAAGATTCATAGAGACAAGCATCTCCGAGAGGCTAAGAACAGAGGTAGTCACATTCGATACCTCAAATAGTATCAGAGAATATGCAGACAAAATTTGTAGATTCGTGTGTTTACAATTAGAGAAAGGCGGAAATGACGAGACAGTACAAAAAGTACAACTACATACTTTTACCCAAGGGTTACCAAAAAAGTTATTAAGACTAATATTATCGCAGAAACCTGAAAATTTAGAGCAGGATATAATACTAGTCGAAACAGAGGTAAAAATTGACGAGGCTATGAAAAAGTTTGACCAGATGTCAATAAATAATTCAGGAGCCCAAGAAAGTAAAAAATATGAAAGGGGACAGAAGAGGATGAAATTTGAGGAGCCGAATCGTGAGCCAAAAAGGCACGAGGAAGGCCAATCCTTCCCACCATGGACTGACCCCTCCCCATTTGACGACCAATCCCATGGTATTAGATCCTTAATGACTTAGAATACCAAGTATTATGGACACCCACCTCCTCCTCCTGAGGAAAATTATAGAGCAAATGGTGGTAGGTCAAAAATATATAGAAATAGATATAGACCCGACGATGAAGGGCAAATTACCAAGCAATATAGGAAAAGATTCAATTGTTATAATTGTGGCAAACCAAATCACTATGCGGCAGATTGCTGGCATAAAATACCCAAAGAAGGCCAGACGTACAAAACAAAACACCAGTTCAGAACGCAGGGGGACAGAAATTTAGAAAGGCAGGGAACAAATAATACTTGGCAAACACCTAATAATATTTCTGAATTTAGGCCTAGAAGGCAAACGGTTAACAATACCCAGGGTCAAAGTAGCAGCGCTGCAGAAAACTGGGATAATCCTAGAAATTTTTGGCCAAACAGTGGGCATTTAAATGGAGAAACCAGCCTGTAAGGGTGAGACAGAGCTGTTTCCTTACAAAGACCCATATATAGTTTAGAATGTTGTGATACAAATGCAAATAATAATAATCTACCGATTCTGCGTTGTTTTAAAATTGAGTGTTTTCAAAATTTACCATGTTTACTAGATACAGGCGCATCTAAATCATTAATTCAAGAGGAAGTTTTTAATAGGTTTCCTCCTAGTGTCAAAAATCGAATAAACAGATGCCAAAATACCCTAACATCAGTGACAGGGCACAAGCTGACAATTTCGGGAGAATGTCCACTAAAATTTAGCGCAGGGGATAAAGAAATAACAGTAACAGTAATAATATGCAAGCAGCTACCATTTCCTTGTATTCTAGGAGTAGATGCCATCAGAAAATATGAGAGATGTGGTGGGAACCCATATCCAATACAATCACAATAAACCAGGCAAATGAAATTAATAGGCAAATTTGCGTAACAACAAATAAAGAAAGTGAAGATTCGAATTATAATCTAAAAATAAGCGGAAAATCACAATAGAAGGGGGAACGACAACTCAAGTTACATTAAATGAAAAAGAAGGAAAGTTTAAAAGAAGGATGGATGCCATGATAGAAGGACACACCATAAAAGAATACCCAATGATTTTCGTGGAAAATCAGGTTATAAAAATTGAAAATGGTGTAACATACTTAAAACTATCAAATCTAAGTAATGATAAAATAAAACTGAACCAGGTAGAACTTGGATCAGTAGAAAAGATTTCAAATTCAGAAATAAAATCTCTAAACAGTCCAGAATTAAGCGTAAACTTCACTAGCCACGAACATTTATCCTCATTAAAACCGCAACCACAAGAAGAGTATGGAATGGCGAAAACGTATTTTTTGCAACAATTTGATTTAAAACATTTACCGGAAAACGTAAAAACTAGGGTGGAAAATATTCTTTGGGATTTTAAATGGACTTTAGCAAGACACAAAGCGGATTACGGATTAACTCACTTAATCACGCACAAGATATCAACAGAGGGCCCTCCAATCAAAAAGTCACCGTATAAAACACCTTATCATTTAAAGCCATGGCTAGAAAGCCAAATAAAAGAAATGGAAGATCAGGGAATAATGAAAGAAGGCATTAGTGATTGGTGCTTTCCATTAGTAATAGTCAGAAAAAAAAATAATACCTGGAGATTATGTATAGACTTTAGATCACTAAATGCAGTCACAATTAAAGACGTGATGAAGCTACCAAGAATTGATTCGATTTTAGATTCCTTAGGGGTCTCAAAATATTACACTAGTTTTGATTTAATAGCGGGATATTGGCAAATCGCTTTAGATGCAGAAACTAAGCATAAGGCTACAGTAATCTTAGACGATGGGAGAACATTCACATTTGAACGTATGCCATTTGGCTTATCATTTAGTCCAAATTGTTTCAGTAGGCTAATGAATTTGGTGTTAAAAGATATCGAACCAGGAAGGAAAAAAGATACCTTGGCTTAATTAGATGATGTAATTCTGTTTAATGAAAACTTGGAAGACCACTTGGTCGGACTTAGAAAAATACTGGAAAAGTTTGAAAAAGCAGCTTAAAATTAAAACCAGAAAAGTTAAAAATAGTAGTACCAAAATTAGTATTTCTTGGACACCTGATAAACCAAGGTACTATTTCACCAAATCCAGAAAAATTTACAGTCATAGAAAATTTACAGCCTCCTAAAGATCAAAAAAGCTGCAGATCAGTTTGTGGGTTGTTCAGCTATTTCAGACGATATATTAAAAATTATGCCACAATAGCACAACCTTTGACGAACCTTTTAAAGAAATCAGGTAAATTCGAATGTCCAGCGGAAGCAAAACAAGCACTAAATGAAATAAAAAGGCAATTATTACTGGCACCAATGCTAAAACTACCAGATTTGTCACAAGACTTCTGTTTGCAAACAGATGCTTCAGGGTACGGTATCGGGGCCATATTATTAAACATAAATTCTGAAGGAGTAGAATCAATAGTTCAATACGCCAGTAGGTCACTGACGGAAGCAGAAAAAAATACTCGACTGTTGAAAGGGAATGTTTAGCAGTTGTAGTATTTACAGAATATTTTCGATAATTTTTACTTGGAAAAAATGTATTTTATGAGTAGACCAAAAATCATTAGTTTGGCTACATACGATGCAAAATACTTCAGCCCGGCTGACACGGTGGATACTACGTCTGCAAGCATATTCATATACTCCAATATATATAAAGGGCCGTACAAATATTTTACCAGACTATTTGTCACGAAATCCAGATAAGGAAGAAAATGTGATAGCAACCATCCAGAACGAACTGGAAGGGGTAGAAATACTGTCTAATGAAAATATTTCGAAGCATCAAAATAAAGATGATTTTTGTTTAGCAATGAAATCCTTTTTATCAAAAGGAACGGAACTGCCAGAGCACTTTAAACATTTTTTAAAGGACTTAGATAATTTTGATCTGGACGAAAGTAAAAATCTTCTAGTAAGATACCATAGACCATCGCAAGAATATAGAAAAAATGACTTAAAAATTATTCCAGTAATTCCAAAATCTCTGGAAGGAGAAATTTTACAGATGGAACATGCAACGATTGACTGTCACATGGGAGAAGCAAAAACTATGGGGAGACTGAAGGGAAATTTTTATTTTCCAAAAATGTACTCAAAAGTAAAAGCTTTTATACAGAGCTGCCAAGAGTGCTCCAAACAAAAGTCGCCACCAAAGACCCCTAGGGCTGAATTAGGTCAATACCCCACCCCTTCAGGGGTAGGAGAAATAATGTAAATAGACATTTGGGGATCCGGGGGAAGTTTACCAGTTTCCAGGAAAGGAAACAGGTGTGTGCTAACGATAGTCGACCATTTTAATTCATATTTATACGCTTTTCCAATTAAAGATGAAAAAGACAAAAACCATTGCGAAAGTTTTCGTCAATTGCCTATTCCTGGAACACGGGATTTTCCCTAGAGTTTTACTTAGCGACAATGGGCCATGTTTTAGAGCCAAATTATTAGACGAAATTACAGAATATCTGGGGGTTAGACGATGGTTTACCTCGTCTTACCTGGCAGCAGCTAATGGGAAGGTTGAACGTAAGCATAGGGAATTAGCTTACATGCTGGGAATACATGCAAGAGAGGAAAATGAAAATTGGGATGAACATTTACCATTTGTAGTTTTTGCAATAAATACGGCTTTTTCACGTACCTTAAAAGAAACGCCATTTTTTTTTGCAACATATAAGAGATCCCAGAATTTGTTTAGATGAAATAAAAAATGACAGAATATATTACAACCTAGACCAATATAAGCAAGAGATGGTAATGCGAATGAAAAAAGCTATGGAACAAGTTAAAGACAATCTGGAAGATGCGAAAACAAAACAAAAAGAAAAATATGACAGAACAAGCAAAAATAAAACGAGTTACTGTTTAGGAGATTTGGTTTATGTTTACAAAAAGAATCTGGAAGGAAAAAAAAGTTAAAACCAAAATGGGATGGACCGTATAGGATTATAAAAATTCTACCAAATAACTTAACATCTGTTCTAAAGCATCAGCATAAGGAAAAGGAAGAAATAGTACAACATAATAGAATGAAAAAGGGATATTTTTCAAAACCGTGGAAAACAGAGCCTATACTTTCAGAAGAAGAAATAGAAGACACGATCTCACCAGTATATATCAGAAGACCATATGAATTTTATGACCTTTTTAACGACCACAACAGTTGGGAGAAGTGGAAGGAATATTTAGCCCGGACTTGGCTACAAACTTTCCACAACAAACAAGAGAAAAAAGGAAAAGTTCAATGTTCATCGGATACTAGCGATGAAAGCGACAGAGAAGAGCCTCAAACACAACCTACTGGTTTAAGACATAATAAACTAGAGGTTAAATCCAAAGAGGAAGAAAAATTGGAAGAAACCAAAAAGAATTATCGGATTTTCATACACTAGACTTACCTACAGTCGTACCGCAAAAATGGCTTTTGGAACAAACGCCATCTACCAGACGCGAGCTAACAGAATGTGACACCGAAAATTCTTCGACAGAAACCGATATAGCTAAACCTGGGCCATCGTCAAGAAAACCTTCTTTGAGAGAAAAATTATGGAGAACAGTAAAGAAACCAAAGGGGCAGCAAGAAGTTCCTTTGTCAGCAGCACAAGTTGCTAAAACACTTATGAAAAAGGCCAAACATCAAGAGAAACAAAGATTAAAGATATTTGACGAGGCAACAAAACAGCACTCGGACTCAGAGCCTTGTAAGCCACACTATAGAAACCACGGAAAAACTTGCCAATATTATAAAGAAGAAAAGCAAAAATTTGGAGTCCAGAACTCGGACCAGGAAACGGAGAAAGGCAGAACAAGCGCAGCCCCCAGCAGATTAATATTTGAATAAAACAATAATAACAAAAAATTATTAAATAAAAATCAAACGAGTATAAAAGCCACTAAAGGAATATCTATATTTTCTTTTTTAATCGGTATATAGATAACATGAAGTTTTCTTTCAAATATATATCGCCAGTAAAAATTATGACCGTCACATTCTAACGTTAAATTATAGCTCCGATCTGAAGTGACATCATAGGTTCCTGCAAAAATTTTGTTTCCAATACGAGATAAGACTTCGCGAGCAGTATAATGTCAAGACTTGTCAAAACAAATTAGGCTTCGCTTCAAAAAGAAAAAGGAAATAAGTAAGGCCATGTAACTTTTAAATAGGTGTAGTGAACCTAATTAAATTATACATATTTAGAATCAGCATTAAAAGGCAATTCTTTTGATATGTATATTGAAAAAAAATATTTTTTTCTTTCGGGGGGATAATTTTAAAAAAAATCTGTTTTATTAAGAATTTTAAAAATAATTATAATGGGAAAGACAGCGAGAGTTTACATGAATCGCGACAATTACAAGCTAGCTGTAATCTTGTTATAAATAGTAAAAGATATAATAAATTAAAAACTTACCAATAAGGAAGATATGTATAAACAAGAAGCCGTAGATAAAAATGGGTCACAATTTAAAAGTATAGCACAGCGTAAAGCAAAGTTTTTCTCGGGTATAATTAATTTCACATATTAAATAAATTCACAACAAACCATTAACAGAAATAACAGGGCGAGGACATTGCAGGTGAAAAACACCAATGGCAGGACCGTTTGCATTTAAAAACAAGACTGCTAGACGTCTTGTCATTGGGGGGATCCACCAAACTAATCAAATTGATATTAGAAATATCGGTCAAACTGGAGAAGGGTTGGGCTGAGTGTTAGTGTGGAACCCTTCTTGCTAAAATAAATAGCAAGAGGGAAGGTTCTACACTGGCACTAAACCCATAAGCTCGTAGAACAAGGTAATAGTCAAAATATCACAAAAGGGGCAAATTACACTCAATGACTGTATAATACTAATGCGCAAATTAAACTGAGAACAATTCCATTCCAGACACAAATAATATATAAAAAAAAATATAGGGAAACCGCAAAAAGATAACCTCTATCTGTAAGCAACTTTTGGCACGACATAGGTACTAACTTTTGGTAAACATACCACTGACAGAAATATGTGTCTACGATGAAAACCACACAATTTTGTGGGAATCAAGGATATCGTAAAAACGTACATTTTTATGAATAAATAAGAACTAGAAATTTCGGGGGAAAACTTAATTAAAAGTGTTCAAAAAAAATTAGCTGAAAAACTACAGTACTTTTCTAACACCAAAAACTTTCGAAAGAAAACTAAATTTAAATAATTTCAAAAAAATTCAATTTGCAAAAAAATTAGACACCCCCCCAACTCTTAGAAATAGGGAGATAATAAATTTGATCATAAAGGGCAATCAGCATAAAAACTTGTTAAGGTTATTGAAAAAGAACACGGAATATATAAATATAGGCTTTAAAAAAAGATATATTTTACTGAAAAAGCAGAAAAGACTTGTAAAAACCCTTAGGCTCCATTGAAATATCGAATCAAAAAAAAGAGAAGGGTTCAAGTTGAAAATATAGCCAGACGAAACTAAAAGGAAAATAAACTGAATGAAGTCAGTTAAACTCTATTATACGGACTTATTGAACTTGCCGAACGAACTAGTATGAAAATTGTACTAAAGAAGAACAAATAAGTAGCATTAATACTAAGGAGCCACCGTTATATTGGTAAACGCGGGCCGAGATTAATAGAAATATTGGAGAAATGCTCAAAGTGAAAAAGAACACGGAATATATAAATATAGGCTTTAAAAAAAGATATATTTTACTGAAAAAGCAGAAAAGACTTGTAAAAAAAACCCTTAGGCTCCATTGAAATATCGAATCAAAAAAAAGAGAAGGGTTCAAGTTGAAAATATAGCCAGACGAAACTAAAAGGAAAATAAACTGAATGAAGTCAGTTAAACTCTATTATACGGACTTATTGAACTTGCCGAACGAACTAGTATGAAAATTGTACTAAAGAAGAACAAATAAGTAGCATTAATACTAAGGAGCCACCGTTATATTGGTAAAACGCGGGCCGAGATTAATAGAAATATTGGAGAAATGCTCAAAGTAGTCAAGAAAAGAAATTTGGCTCTCTTATGTGGAAGTCGTTTTCAGAAAAATGACTAGCATGACATAAACTGAAAGTAAGGCACATAATAGCCTTAAGAATTTGAAGTTGAAACCTAAGACAAGACCACTAAAAGTGGGGAGGTTAAAGTTAAAATAGTCATTGTCACTTGTATGTCAAAAACAGAATTACTGTGTGCCATGAAGGCCAGGTATTTTCTGCAGAAGGGCCTTTTTTCTGGAAAAAGAATAGCCCAAGATAAAATTGTGCCACAAATTATTAAATTTTTAATTATTTTGTGTGCAGGTTCATAATAGTCTTTTTAGCCGTAGCTGATGACAAGAGAACTTAGAGAAACGTTATAGGAGCTACCAGAAGGCAGCCCTGGTGAGCAAACCTTCAGAGTACGGGCACAAGTCAATTGGTAGTACCAAAACAGGTAAAAAGACGAATAGCTAAAATTTTTAGCTTATCAGATATAAGCTGTAAATAAAAGCCTTAAACCAAAAAGACATTAAAGCTGAAAAAAGAGAGATTACAGACAAAAACGTTATAAAACTGTCTAAAGTCCCTAGAAATTCGAAAAGAATTGAAAAGCTTAAAAATCTGAATAGACAAAGAGGCTTATAAGATAATGACAGATAATGATACAAGTGGGTTCGAAATAGAACCAAAGTTTTAAAACAAAATGTATTTAGTCGTATATGCGAAAAGTTATATAGTTGTAACAAATATAATTGAGAAAATATCTTCTGTTATAAATACTAGTCTACACCGTGTTTTGTTTTAAAAATGCTTTAAGTTTTAACCAATAGTATAATAATATATCTAGTTTTGCGACTTAAATACTTGTGTAAGTTATTACACAATGCTTATTTATATATACGCTGCTTTAATTTACTTTAAATTTTAACTAGTGATGTAATGTTATATGTAAATGTTTGACCTCGAGTCAAAGTATTAATAATTTTTTTTATTGTAAAATAATATGTTTAGTATTAAGTTTGAAAGAATAATCCAGCAAGGAACATAATATTTCAATTTAAGCGGGATATTATTTTTGGAGTGATTAAAAAAAAAGTGGAGAAAGTAATTAAAAGTAATTAACTTTCGAATACATTGATATATACGAAAATTGAGTGTTTCATTCTACTATGTATGTAAAAATATATGCTTTATATGTATACTAATGTGGATATTTATTTTAGATACAGCATTAGCTATTTTTTTTGGAAATCAAATTTTTCGTAGCATCTTTTCGGATCCATTTTTCCTTCAATCATATTTTGACACATTTTATGAAGTAACAAATTTTGAAGACACTTCAAATATATCCTGATACTATCATCTCATACTCGATCAACTGATATTTTGGAAACTATAGCAGTAATACAGACTTTACTACAAGTTCGTCAGAAAGTGAGATAAAAGCAGAACTTAATTTAGGCCTAGAAAATGTGCCACATAGCCCAATGGCTTATGTTATTGAAATATGTGAAAATGCTTTGTGCTGGAAAACTATGTGAAAATTTAAAAATCAAAATGTTATGTGTAATTTACCAAGGCATTTCTAAAACGAAAAATAAACGGTATATCAACCACGTAACACAGATAAATTCAATTATTAAGGGGAATTAAATGTAAACTCAAATAGTTCATAAACTTGTATAATATAACTTGAAATCTAATTTTAGAAAAACCATTAATATTATGTTTAAGCCGCTTGGGGTCAAGTAAAACAGAAGATGCTTATGAAGAGGGTAAAAGAGTAATTGTCAGTCCTAGAGACGGAGAAAAAGAGAAACAAGGATGAATTTCAAATTGAAATCCTTTGACAAAAAAAAAGGAACATGGCCAATATTGGACCAGAAACATAACCCTAAGGAAACCCATTGAGGGTAGATGCACATAATGACCCAAAGATGGCAGCATAATAGCTGTAAACAAATTTAAGTTGTTTTAAAAGAAAAATATTGAGAATTAGGACAATTCTTCTTTAAATGGGGAGTATTGTGGTAAAGCTTTCTAATTTAGTTAATTATTAATTGAGTAAAAATATATTAAGACGCAAAAACAAAGTTTCAAAATACCACTTTTTAAGATAAGGATACAAATCGTGGAATGTGTGGGCTTGAAGGGAACTTGCTCAATAACCAATTTCCTGGCTAAATGCGTCAATGTACCGGAAGGATGTGGTTAGTTTCTCATATATATACCCCGATTTTTGAGACTGAAGGCAGACCTTTTGACTTGCCGGGTGAACCTCTGCCCGTTTATTTTCTCATTAGAAATACCTTGGATTTTGTCGGATCATTGTATGTGTCTGTATCTTATTTATATATTATTGTTGTTTTTGAGACTTGTGGTCTACTTGGGACAGCCAGTCCCACAAGACAGGATATATCCGATTATATTATATGTTAAATGAATAAAAGTATTGTATTTTAGACAACCTTTCTACGATCTACTTTTAGCTTCTCGAACATACCCAGTCGGTACGCCGCATTAGTTCGGTCATAGCCTAAGGCACGCTACCAAAGTTTAATTACCTTAGGGCCAGAGTTTATCTCCCCTATAAAGGGAAAATAATGGCATCTACAACTAAAACACCCAAATACCACAAATAACACTTCACAGCACTTTCATAAGAACCATACATGCCCTTAGGGCATGACTTAGAACGCCTTCCCCTGTGCCCTGGGGGATTCTATTGACACCGGATTTTTTATTATCCGACCTTTGGACTATTTTGAACAAGATGTCTATCTCAAAATTTTCATCAGATGGGTTTTGAAAAAGAAGACGTGGGGGGGGCTAGCTGCCCTCGGATCTCTTTTGACTGTTAACAGTCAGCTTGAACTTTAAATATCCAATCAAATGAGCCCTCTCTGAAGTTTATACAAGCATCCATTTCATACAAACAATGTATGCCCCAGGGCATAACTTACAACGCCAACCCCCGGATCCTGGGGGATTGTGACGAAACCTGAGTTTTGTTATCTAACTTTTGAGAGAATTCTTAACTTAATGGCTATCTCAAAATTTGCATTGGATGCATTTGGAGAAAAGGGGCGTGAGGGGGAAGGGGGGCTAGTTGGCCTCCAATCTCTTTTGACTCTAAAAAACTTAACTAGAACTTTGAATATACGAGCATTCCTTCCATAAGAACTATTAATGCTCCCGGGGCATTACTTATAACCCTTGCCCCTGAAAACTCTGGGGGGAGTGTCCTGCTCAAACATCATAATTTCCAAAACTTTCAACTACGTTGAACAAAATGGCTATATCAAAATTTTGATTGGATGTGTTTTGGGGAAATGGTGGGCGTGGAAGGTGTGTCAGTTGCCTTAGAATCACTTTCGACTATTAAAAAGGAAACTAGCCGTTTAAATTTCCAATTGAATGAGCCCTTTTTGAAGTTTCTATGACAACGTTGTCTATACAAAACCTTATATGCTCTCGGGGCTTAACTTACAACCCTTGCTCTGAGGGATGTGGGGGAGTTTTTTATTCTCAAAGACCTAATTTCCAGGAGTCAAAACTACGTTTAATAAAATGGCTGTCTCAAAATTTTGATTGGATGTATTTCGGGAAAAGGCGGGCGTGAGAGGGGGGTTAGTTGCCCTTAAATCACTTTCGAATATTAAAAAGGGCACTAGCCCTTTGAAATTTCCAATCGAAGGAGCCTTTTTTGAAGTTTCTACGGCAACGCCTTCTATAAAAACCTTATATGCCCCCCAAGGTATAACTTAAAACCCCTGCCTTGAGGGTTTTGGGGGAGTGTCCTCCTCAAAAACACATTTTCTATCTGGAAATCAACTACGCTGAACAAAATGGCTATCTCAAAATTTTGATTGGATGTGTTTGGGGGAATGATGGGCATGAGGGGGCTAGTTGCCCTCCAATCACTTTCGACTATTAAAAAGGGCACTAACCCTTTGAATTTTCAATCGAATGAGCCTTTTTTGAAGTTTCTATGAAAAAACCTTCTATAAAAACCTGACATACACCAGGGTATAACCTAAAACCCTTGCCCTGATAGTTGTGGGGGAGTGTCCTCCTCAAAAACATTTTCTATCTGGAAATCAACTACGCTGAACAAAACGGCTATCTCAAAATTTTGATTGGATGTGTTTGGGGAAATGATGGGCGAGGGGGAGGCTTGTTGCCCTCCAATCACTTTCGACTATTTAAAAGGGCACTAGCCCTTTTAATTTTCAATCGAATGAGCCTGTTTTGAAGTTTCTACGACAACGCCTGCTATAAAAACCTTATATACTCCCAGGGCATAACTTAAAAACCTTGCCCTGAGGATTGTGGGAGAGTGTCCTCCTCAAAATATATTTTCTATCTGAAAATCAACTACGCTAAACAAGATGGCTATCTCAAAATTTTGATTGGATGTGTTGGAGGGAATGATGGGCATAGGGGGGGGGGCAGTTGCACTCTAGTCACTTTTGACCCTTAAAAAGGGCAATAGAACTCTCGATTTCCATTCGAATGAGCCCCCTTTGAAGTTTCTACGACGACTCCTTCCATATGAAGTGCCTCTGGGAAAAAAAAACAATAATAAAACATTAGAGCCGTATGGCCTTTACTATAGGTGACGCTATAGCGTTACCTCTGAAAGTTGATCCCGGAACAAAAATTTACAGGAATCCATTCTTTGAAAATGGGGTGAATCGGAATGAAAATTGCATCATTTGAATTACCATTGGCGAAAACACTGCACAGAAAAGTTACAGTCCGTCAACTTCAACAACTAGGAAATTCATTATTTTGCATGGGTAGCACTGATGCGTCTTTTTTCCTTTTTTCCTCCAAGGAATGATCTTATCGAACCAGTCATTTTAGAATATTGGGAAAGGGCTCATTTGAGTGGGCAGCTTTATTGCCCATTTTAAGTGACAAGAGAGGTCGTGCCAGAGCAAATCGGCGGTTACTGCCATTTTGTGCCACATCGTTTTCTGACATCAAATTTTGCCCGTAGAGGCTCAAAATGCCAAGAAAACCAAATTCTGCCAATCGATTCGTAGCAGTCTAAAACCCTATTCAGGATGGTTTTAAGCCCCAATCTTGAACAAAATGGGATGTTTACGGATGTGACTTTCTTTTCTAGGCATGACGTGAATGACGCAGTGAGTCCTGTGTTTATTAATAAACCGGCAGTTGATAATGGTGTTTATTTAAAGCTACAGTTATTATCAAGCTGTTGATGATTCATCAGCAAATGGAAACGTGCATAGTAGGGGTCGGCACCGTTTCTGTTTTTGGTAAAAATAGAAACGGTAAAAAACGGCAATTAAAAAACAGGACAGAAACAGATTCTAACAGAAACGAAGAAAAAACGGAATTCCGTTTCTTTTTTTCCATTTTTGTACAGAAAAACAGAAACGGCTTGTTTCTGTTTTTTAACGGTCGTTTTAACAGATATTTCCGTTTTTTTTTTTCAGTTTTTTAGGCTTATGAGAGTAAAAGAACGTTGACAAATACTGATTAATAAAAAACATCAAATATAAAAAAGACCAAATACTCAAAATGGCCACATAAATCAAAACTTAACACTTAGAAACATTCGAAGTTCAAGTAAATAAATTCTGAGACCAAACTGGCAAATCATGATAAAGCATAAAATCGCGAAGTAAGGGAGAAAACGAGGACAATTAACAGTCAGTGAAAAAATTGAAAAATTTATGCAAATATTTTGGTCAAGACCTCCGCTTGACCGTCCTCATTGCAGAATAAAACTGATAAAAATATGAAAAAAAAAAAAACAAACCTTAAAATAAAAACACAAAACTAAAATTGAACGACCCTTTCCCAGGAAGACAATAAGTTCTTGATCTGAATTTGGCTCTTGGGATTTTTTCTCCCTTGATGGGTGTTTACTTCAATTGCAAAGAAACCCATTAGATGTTTAGAGTATTATTAATAATTTTATTGGTCAAATTAACAGAAATTCTCTAAATATTTCCCAATCAATTACTAGTAAGTATGTTTCCGATTTAAAGTGGGCTAATAGACGAGATGATCATTTTTTGGTCCTCTAACTCAATACTTCTGCTAGGCGAAGAAGGTCCGAAAGGCGATGAGGTGCAAAGTTTTCCTTCCACCGTTTTGGGGTGGAAGGACGACAGACGAGGACACCAAGAGGACATGACACCACGAGGACGACAGCCGAGAATTTGGCCTTCAAAGGTGATTTTCGATCCATCAGTTCAAGAATTTATTGCACTGTAATTTTATTTTTATTTTCAATGCTGTAAGAACTGGAAAAGAAAATATTTGTAATATAATCCGTTTTCAGTTAAGCGCCAATGGCGCAGTAGGCTTTTGGTTTTTATTTACAGTTAGGAAAGGAGGCAGTATCCAAACACTTGTTTACTGGGAAACTATATTCTTCTTTAACAACTTTAAAAAGAGCTAGTAAATTAAACTGAATATTTGATGTATAATGATATTAAGTACTAAAATCTCATCAGTTCAAAATGTTACTATAATTTTAATATTTATATTAAAAATTAAGTACAAAAAAAAACATTTGTCATAAAATTGGTTTTCAGTAAAGCGCCAATGACGCAGTAGGTCTTAGACTTTTACATTGAGAGAAGGAGGTCATACCCAAACTCTTGTTTGTAGTAATTTTTGTTCCCTTCCAGCTTGATTTGCATGGTCAATTTAAGTTTCACTCGTTTTAAGATTTATTTATTAATTTACATTAATATATATTGTATGTTTGCTTGCATTGATTGTTTATTTAATTTCTGTTCGTTTTAAGTTTAATTTATACTTCAATGGGAAAATTTTTTTTCGTTTTAAGCTTGATTTTCATATTAAATCTAAGCATTACTCGCTTTCAGATCTATTTATTCATTTGTATTATTACTTGTTGTATGTTTTTGCTATGATTGTTTATTTAATTTTTGTTCGTTTTGGGTTTCATTTATTCTTTAATAGTAATTTCTGGTTGTTTTGAGTTTGAATTTTAAAAGGTATTTGTAACAGCTGAGCTTCAGTTTGAAATGGCCTTTACTTTTCTTTCAAAAACTTATTTTTCGGAACATTTTTTTATTAATACAAATAATGTCCAACAGAATGAGCACATCACTTGAAAAATACAACTTGTTGTAGTCAAACCCATTTTTACACCTTCCCTCTGCCCACATTTTTTTGGCAAAACTGTATTCATCAGGAGTACACCTACGATCGTGCAGACTGTCGTAAAACGACTTGATTGAGGGAATAGTTTCCTCAGCGAATCTTGACATGGAGCTGTAATGATCATAAGGATACACGCCCTTGACCGTTAACAAATCATATAAATCATTTTGAAACTGTTGCTTGAGAAGGGCTAAAGAGTTGCAGCCGTCATTGTTTTTCTGCAATTGAATTAATTCACTCAAAGATTTGGAGAAAAACTAAAGGAATCCAAAAAGTGAATTTTATTCGTGTACTCAACATCATCTTCAACGTATTTCCACATAAATTCCAAAACAAGCAATTTTTCCGCTGACTTAGGTATGATTTTGTAGAAAAAGCTGTATACCAACCATGCATCATCCACAGCTCCATTTCTTTGAAGATGTGCCATTGCTGGTAGCACATACTTTAGATTGTAGTTGGAATTGTGTATAAAAACCTAAATAAAGAGCTACTGTTGAATTTTTAAATTACATGAATTGTGAGCTTACCCCCAAAAGTTACTTTTCCCCGTTGATTTTCGGTCAATATGGAGGTCTTGGTCTTGAAAAGCATCTTTCTCGGCAAGAGCACCCCTACAAACCCAACAAACTGTCCTTTTTTTCTAGTGCACGGTGCTCCTTATCTGATAATGACACAGGGTATTTGGTGTGACGCAATTGCGAAATAGACTTATTTGCTGTTTTTATTAACCGCACTAATAATTTTTCCATGCTACCCTCCTCATCCCTAGTCGCAAAAAACTCTTCCAACTGCATTTTGTTGTTGGAATCTCGTCGGGCATGGGCATAGGAATACGCTACGAGTTTGTGTTCCTTGACTATATTTGGCCTTGATGGGTCCGATACCTCTAATAGTGTCGCTTCACAATTCAAAGCTGCTTTATCAATCTGCAACAATGAATTTTGGAAATTTTTAAATTGTAAAGTAGCTTTGTTTTCTGTCGGCATTTCTACCCTTTGATTCCCATAAAGTTTGCAATAGTTCAAATGATCTTTGAATACTCTTTCGGTTTTAAATGGGGAAAGACACATGGGATAATAGTGATGTTCTCCTTTCTGAACACCTTGATATAACAGTTTACTTATTGCAGTAACGTGAAAAAAAGACCGTATGAGTTTACATCTTTGGGAGGCTCATAGACGATCCAAACCCAATTTTTTAAATTATCTACCAACGGTGTCCTGACTGAATATAAAACTCCTTTTTTGTTTGGTTTCTTTCCCCCATCCACAAATTCCGTGTCTTTTTGAAGAAAAACCACCCCCAACCCAAGACTTTCATTTGCTTTTTCAAACATAGTTATTTCTTTTAAGGACACCGGGTACTTGCCCTCTAAACAATAAAAATTTACTTTAGGGAATTTTTCTCCACCATTACGTGCAAGTTTGTCAAGTTTTTTTCATTGAAGCATAAATTCTCAATGGTTTATGCGCTGCTGCCAAAATTGCATGTTTAAAACCTTGCAAATCCGTGTCAAATTCGAAACTCTGACCCCCTTCGGTAGCCGACAAATCCGGGTGGCATTTTATTCGTCGGCCCCCTTCCGCCTCCCTTAAAATAAAGTTTTTTTTCAATCTATTCAGCTTCAGATCCATATGTCCAATGTATACAATTGTGGACCCGCTTTCCTTTTCATTAAATGTGTCCAAAGTGGATATTAATTTATTAACCTAATTGAAAAAGTTACCCTCAAATTCATTTGAGCCAGGGTATAAAGTTTTGTTGCCAATTGAAAAATGAAAATAAAAAATATCCCCTGACGTCCCTGCTTGTAAATTAACTTTTTGATTGACTGATGACTTAGTTCCTCCATGACCGCCCCAATTCTGAATCTGAATCTTAATAAGTGCTCGAATTTGTTCGATGTAGGTATGGAGAACATTGTCAGGGTCTGTTAAAACAATGCCCCCATCAACTAGGTTCTCCTCAGGAGGATTGAAATCTACCCTGTGTGTCTGTATATGCCCTAGAGCAGATTTTAACAAATAACATTCACGCAGTTCCGGGGACGTAACAGCATTTTCAAGTCCTGCACCTATTTGCACAGGACCTAATTCACTACTGTCAAAGTCGTCGTAAAAAATGTCCCCGGAAACATCAGATCCAACAATTTCTATAAGGCTGTTCATCTCTTCTGCTGTAAACTGGAAATCTGTGGGGAATACTAAACGACGTACCTTCAAAAACATCTTCTGATTGTTCCGGCAAGGGGGGACAATTATCAATGATATGTTGTAGTCCATGGCCAGGGAAGGTAGTTGATTTTGTAGCTTTCCCCTGAGACGAAAATGAATGAATTGAGTTTTTTTTCTTTGAGGAAAGTTTTGTCACAGTTATTTTGCAGTCCTTATATATTTTTGAATTGGATTTGTATTATTATTATTTATCCAAAAATGCATAATAAATTAAAGGTTTTGCTAATAGCACACACACAAACACATGAGGAGGAAGATAAATTCATTTTCTTCGTGACGTATTTGTTTTTTTTTAATTGGATTTGTATTCATATTATTTATCAAACACATGCACAATAAATTACAGATTTTGTTAAGAGGACAAACACGCAGACACACACACACACACACAAACTAAGACACACACATATAAACACACTCATACATGAGGGGAAAGATAAATTCAATTTTTTCTTATGGGAACAGAAGAGCTGGTCCAACACAAGAGCTGGTCAATTCCTGAGGACTAGGAATGGTTTCAATTAAGTCAAAAACTGCATTCAAGACGATCTTGGTTACGTGTCCAGGAGACTCAGGCTCTCCCACAACAGATGTGGGACAAATCGTTATTTGAACTTCCTTGGGCATGATGGTAGATGGAGCTGTAGTGTTTACGGGCGGGAAAGTATAATTGAATAGATCATCATCCATTCCCCACCCTGACATCGCTATTCTGATGGGTCTACCCCTAGCCCAAGTCCTTGGTCTTTTTGTTTGATCAGTCTTGTATAACAAAATAAAATAAAACATGATTGAATTGTTTTAATTTTTTCTTGGACTAATTCAAAAATTTGATGGTAAATAAAATTACTTCAAGACATTTTTAAGATTGTTTATCACTTTAAGACACGAAAAAAAGTTCGACAAAAAATCTTCAGTTCAAAAAAAAATTCTTCGTGAAGTTTTTTTTTAACTTAAAAAGGCTTTTTTTCTTCGAGACATTGTTTTTAGCTTGGAGACGTTTTTTTCTTTGCAACGTAGTTTTTTGTATTAGCGATGTTTTTTTTACTTTGAGACATTTTTTTGTCTTCAAGACATTTTTTTTTCTTTGCGACGCTGTTTGTCCTTCAAGACGTTACTTTTTTGCTTGGAGAATTTTTTATTTTATTTGCATGTTTTTTTTATTCGCGACGGTTTGTTTTACTTTGAGAAGTTTTTTTGACTTCGAGACGTTTTTTTCTTTGCGACGTTTTTTTCCTTCGAGACGTTGCTGTTTTGCTTGGAGACGTTTTTTTTCTATGAGATATTGTTATTTATTCACGTTTTTTTTACTTTGAGACATTTTCTTATCTTCGAGACGTTTTATTTTTCTTTGTAATGTTTTTTTCCTTCGAGACGTTGCTGGTTTGCTTGGAAACCTTTTCGTTTTCTTTGTGACGTTTTTTTTTACCTTTGTGACATTTTTTTATTTGTGACATTTTGTTTAAGCTTAGACGTATTTTTTCTTCGCGAATCACTTTAAGACGTTAGAAATAAGTTTAAAAACTTGAGTTAAAAAAAGTTCAGAATCAAAAATAAGTAAGATTCGCCTCAAGGGCTAAGCTCTCAAAAAATTCAAAGGCAGTGTTTACGCACTTTTTAGTTTTGATATTACGGGGCGTTTTCGTTATCTAATTTTTTAACAATATCCAAAATACTGGCTATCTCAAAATTTGTAGCGGACGGGTTTGGGGAAAAAAGAGCGTGGGGGCGGGGGCTAGTTTAACTCTCTTGACTCTTAAAAAGTGAACTAGAACTTTCAATTTCCAATCAAATGAGCCCTCTATGAAGTTTATACAAGCATCCCTTTCATAGGAACCATACATGCCCTTAGGGCATAACTTAGAACGCCTTCCCCTGTGCCTTGGGGGATTCTATTGACACCGGATATTTTATTATCTGACCCTTGGAATATTTTGAACAAGATGTCTATCTCAAAATTTTCACCAGATGGGTTTTGAAAAAGAAGGCGTGGGGGGGCTAGCTGCGCTCGGATCTCTTTTGACTATTAAAAGTGAACTTGAACTTTCAATATCCAATCAAATGAGCCCTCTCTGAAGTTTACACAAGCATCCATTTCATACAAACAATATATGCCCCAGGCCATAACTTACAACGCCAACCCCCGGACCCTGGGGGATTGTGACGAAACCTGAGTTTTGTTATCTGACTTTTGAGAAAATTCTTAACTTAATGGCTATCTCAAAATTTGCATTGGATGCATTTGGAGAAAAGGGGCGTGAGGGGGGGGGGGGGGTTAGTTGGCCTCCAATCTCTTTTGACTCTAAGAAACTTAACTAGAACTTTCAATATACGAGCATTCCTTCCATAAGAACTATATATGCTCCCAGGGCATTAATTATAACCCTTGCCCCTGAAAACTCTGGGAGGAGTGTCCTGCTCAAACATATAATTTCCAAAACTTTCAACTACGTTGAACAAAATGGCTATATCAAAATTTTGATTGGATGTGTTTGGGGAAATGGTGGGCGTGGAAGGTGTGTCAGTTGCCTTAGAATCACTTTCGACTATTAAAAAGGAAACTAGCCGTTTAAATTTCCAATTGAATTAGCCCTTTCTGTAGTTTCTATGACAACGTTGTCTATACAAAACCTTATATGCTCTCGGGCCTTAACTTACAACCCTTGCTCTGAGGGATGTGGGGGAGTTTTTTATTCTCAAAGACCTAATTTCCAGGAGTCAAAACTACGTTTAATAAAGTGGCTGTCTCAAAATTTTGATTGGATGTATTTCGGGAAAAGGCGGGCGTGAGAGGAAGGTTAGTTGCCCTCAAATCACTTTCGAACATTAATAAGGGCACTAGCCCTTTGAATTTCCAATCGAAGGAGCCTTTTTTGAAGTTTCTATGGCAACGCCTTCTATAAAAACCTTATATGCTCCCAGGGCATAACTTAAAAACCTTGCCCTGAGGATTGTGGGAGAGTGTCCTCCTCAAAAACATATTTTCTATCTAAAAATCAACTACGCTAAACAAGATGGCTATTTCAAAATTTTGATTGGATGTGTTGGAGGGAATGCTGGGCGTGGGGGGGGGGGGGGCAGTTGCACTCCAGTCACTTTTGACCCTTAAAAAGGACAATAGAACTCTCGATTTCCATTCAAATGAGCCCCCTTTGAAGTTTCTACGACGACCCCTTCCATATGAAGTGCCTCTGGGAAAAAAATAATAATAAAACATTAGAGCCGTATGGCCTTTACTATAGGCAACGCTATAGCGTTACCTCTGAAAGTTGATCCCGGAAACAAATTTACAGGAATCCATTCTTTGAAAATGGGGCGAATCGGAATGAAAATTGCATCATTTGAATTACCATTGGCGAAAACACTGCACAGGAAAATTACAGTCCGTCAACTTCAACAACTAGGAAATTCATTATTTTGCATGGGTAGCACTGATGCGTCTTTTTTCCTTTTTTTCCTCCAAGGGATGATCTTATCGAACCAGTCATTGTAGAATATTGGGAAAGGGCTCATTTGAATGGGCAGCTTTATTGCCCATTTTAAGTGACAAGAGAGGTCGTGCCACAGCAAACCGGCAGTTTCTGCCATTTTGTGCCACATCGTTTTCTGACATCAACTTTCGCCCATAGAGGCTCAAAATGCCAAGGAAATCAAATTCTGCCAACCGATTCGTAGCAGTCTAAAACCCTATTCAGGATGGTTTTAAGCCCCAATCTTGAACAAGATGGGATGTTTACGGATTGGACTTTCTTTTCTAGAGCATGACGAGAATGACGCAGTGAGTCCTGTGTTTATTAATAAACAGGCAGTTGATAATGGTATTAAAGCTACAGTTATTATCAAGCTGTTGATGATTCATCAGCAAATGAAACGTGTATAGTAGGGGTCGGCACCGTTTCTGTTTTTGGTAAAATAGAAACAGTAAAAAACGGCAATTAAAAAACGGGACAGAAACAGATTCTAACAGAAACGAGGAAAAAACGGAATTCCGTTTCTTTTTTTCCATTTTTCCACAGAAAAACAGAAACGTCTTGTTTTTGTTTTTTTAACGGTCGTTTTAACAGATATTTCCGTTTTTTCAGTTTTTTAGGCTTATGAGAGTATAAGAACGTTGACAAATACTGATTGATAAAAACATCAAATATAAAAAAGACCAAACACTCAAAATGGCCACATAAATCAAAACTTATCACTTAGAAACATTCGAAGTTCAAGTATATAATTTCTGAGACCAAACTGGCAAATCATGATAAAACATAAAATCGCGAAGTAAGGGAGAAAACGAGGACAATTAACAGTCAGTGAAAAAATTGAAAAATTTATGCAAATATTTTGGTCAAGACCTCCGCTTGGCCGTCCTCAGTGCAGAATAAAACTGATAAAAATATGAAAAAAAAACAAACCTTAAAATAAAAACACAAAACTAAAATTGAACGACCCTTTCCCAGGAAGACAATAAGTTCTTGATCTGAATTTGGCTCTTGGGATTTTTTTTTCTCCCTTGATGGGCGTTTACTTCAATTGCAATGAAACCCATTAGATCTTTAGAGTATTATTAATAATTTTATTGGTCAATTAAAAGAAATTCCCAAAATATTTCCCAATCAATTACTAGTAAGTATGTTTCCGATTTAAAGTGGGCTAATAGACGAGATGATCATTTTTCGGTCCTCCAACTCAATACTTCTGCTAGCCGAAGAAGGTCCGAAAGGCGATGAGGTGCAAAGTTTTCCTTCCACCTATTTGGGGTGGAAGGACGACAGCCGAGGACACCAAGAGGACATGACACCACGAGGACGACAGCCGGGAATTTGGCCTTC
Source organism: Artemia sinica (assembly GCA_027921565.1). NCBI lineage: Eukaryota > Metazoa > Arthropoda > Branchiopoda > Anostraca > Artemiidae > Artemia > Artemia sinica. The sequence goes on from CM051267.1 coordinate 50,048,987, forward strand.
AAAGGTGATTTTCGATCCATCAGTTCAAGAATTTATTGCACTGTAATTTTATTTTTATTTTCAATACTGTAAGAACTGGAAAAGAAAATATTTGTAATATAATCCGTTTTAAGTTAAGCGCCAATTACGCAGTAGGCTTTTGGTTTTTATTTACAGTTAGGAAAGGAGGCAGTATCCAAACACTTGTTTGTAGGGAAACTATATTCTTCTTTAACAACTTTAAAAAGAGCTAGTAAATTAAACTGAATATTTGATGTATAATGATATTAATTACTAAAATCTCATCAGTTCAAAATGTTACTATAGTTTTAATATTTATATTAAAAATTAAGTACAAAAGAAAACGTTTGTCATAAAATTGGTTTTCAGTAAAGTGCCAATGACGCATTAAGTCTTAGACTTTTACATTAAGAGAAGGAGGTCATACCCAAACTCTTGTTTGTAGTAATTTTTGTTCCGTTCAAGCTTGATTTGCATATTCAATTTAAGTTTCACTCGTTTTAAGATTTATTTATTAATTTACATTAATATTGTATGTTTGCTTTATTGATTGTTTATTTAATTTCTGTTCGTTTTAAGTTTGATTTATACTTCAATGGGAAATTTTTTTTTCGTTTTAAGCTTGATTTTCATATTCAATCCAAGCATTACTCGCTTTCAGATCTATTTATTCATTTGTATTATTACTTGTTGTATGTTTTTGCTATGATTGTTTATTTAATTTTTGTTCGTTTTGGGTTTCATTTATTCTTTAATAGTAATTTCTGGTCGTTTTGAGTTTGAATTTTAAAAGGTATTTGTAACAGCTGAGCTTAAGTTTGAAATGGCCTTTACTTTTCTTTGAAAAAACTTATTTTTCGGAAAGTTCTTTTTTATTAATACACATAATGTCCAACAGAATGAGCACATCACTTGAAAAATACAACTTGTTGTAGTCAAACCCATTTTTACACCTTCCCTCTGCCCACATTTTTTTGGCGAAACTGTATTCATCAGGAGTACACCTACGATCGTGCAGACTGTCGTAAAACGACTTGATTGAGGGAATAGTTTCCTCGGCAAATCTTGACATGGAGCTGTACTGATCATAAGGATACACGCCCTTGACCGTTAACAAATCATATAAATCATTTGTAAACTGTTGCTTGAGAAGGCGTAAAGAGTTGCAGCCGGCATCGTTTTTCTGCAATTGAATTAATTCACTCAAAGATTTGGAGAAAAAACTAAAGGAATCCAAAAAGTTAATTTTATTCGTGTACTCAACATCATCTTCAACGTATTTCCACATAAATTCCAAAACAAGTAATTTTTAGGCTGACTTAGGTATAATTTTGTAGAAAATGCTGTATACCAACCATGCATCATCCACAGCTCCATTTCTTTGAAGATTTGCCATTGCTGGTAGCACATACTTCAGATTGTAGTTGGAATTGTGTATAAAAACCTAAATAAAGAGCTGCTGTTGAATTTTTAAATTACATGAATTGTGAGCTTACCCCCGAAAGTTACTTTTCCCCGTTTAATTTGGGTCAATATGGAGGTCTTGGTCTTGAATAGCATCTTTCTCGGCAAGAGCACCCCTACAAACCCAACAAACTGTCCTTTTTTCTAGTGCACGTTGCTCCTTATCTGATAATGACACAGGGTATTTGGTGTGGCGCAATTGCGAAAAAGACTTATTTGCTGTTTTTATTAACCGCACTAATAATTTCTCCATGCTACCCTCCTCATCCATAGTCGCAAAAAACTCTTCCAACTGCATTTTGTTGTTGGAATGTCGTCGGGCATGGGCATTGGAATACGTTACGAGTTTGTGTTCCTTGACTATATTTGGCCTTGATGGGTCCAATACCTCCAACAGTATCGCTTCACAATTCAAAGCTGCTTTATCAATCTGCAACAATGAATTTTGGAAATTTTTAAATTGTAAAGTAGCTTTGCTTCCTGCCGGCGTTTCTACCCTTTGATTCCCATAAAGTTTGCAATATTTCAAATGATCTTTGAATACTCTTTCGGTTTTAAATGGGGAAAGACACATGGGATAATAGTGAAGTTCTCCTTTCTGAACACCTTGATATAACAGTTGACTTATTGCAGTAACGGGGAAAAAACCGTATGAGTTTACATCTTTGGGAGGCTCATAGACGATCCAAACCCAATTTTTTACATTATCTACCAACGGTGTCCTGACTGAATATAAAACTCCTTTTTTATTTGGTTTCTTTCCCCCATCCACAAATTCCGTGTCGTGTTGAAGAAAAACCACCCCCAACCCAAGACTTTCATTTGCTTTTTCAAACATAGTTATTTATTTTAAGGACACCGGGTACTTGCCCTCTAAACAATCAAAATTTACTTTAGGGAAACTTTCTCCACCATTACGTGCAAGTTTGTCAAGATCTTTTCATTGAAGCATAAATTCTCAATGGTTTATGCGCTGCTTCCAAAATTGCATATTTAAAACCTTGCAAATCCGTGTCAAATTCGAAACTCTGACCCCCCTCGGTAGCCGACAAATCCGGGTGGCATTTTATTCGTCGGCCCCCTTCCGCCTTCCTTAAAATAAAGTTTTTTTTCAATCTATTCAGCTTCAGATCTATATGTCCAATGTATAAAATTGTGGACCCGCTTCCCTTCTCATTAAATGTGTCCAAAGTGGATATTAATTTATTAACCTAATTGAAAAAGTTACCCTCAAATTCATTTGAGCCAGGGTATAAAGTTTTGTTGCCAGTTGAAAATGAAAATAAAAAATATCCCCTGACGTCCCTGCTTGTAAATAAACTTTTTTATTGACTGATGACTTAATTCCTCCCTGACTGCCCCAATTCTGAATCTGAATCTCAATAAGTGCTCGAATTTTTTCGATGTAAGTATGGAGAACATTGTCAGGGTCTGTTAAAACAATGCCCCCATCAACTAGGTTCTCCTCAGGAGGATTGAAATCTACCCTGTGTGTCTGTATATGCCCTAGAGCAGATTCTAAATAATAACATTCACGCAGTTCCGGGGACGTAACAGCATTTTCAAGTCCTGCACCTGTTTGCACAGGACCTAATTCACTACTGTCAAAGTCGTCGTAAAAAATTTCCCCGGAAACATCAGATCCAACAATTTCTATAAGGCTGTTCATCTCTTCTGCTTTAAACTGGAAATCTGTGGAGAATACTAAACGACGTACCTTCACAAACATCTTCTGATTATTCACGTAAGGGGGGACAATTATAAATGAAATGTTGTAGTCCAGGGCCAGGGAAGGTAGTTGATTTTGTAGCTTTCCCCTGAGACGAAAATGAATGAAGTGAGTTTTTTCTTTGAGGAAAGTTTAATCACAGTTATTTTGCAGTCCTTATATATTTTTTAATTGGATTTGTATTAACATTATTTATCCAAAAATGCAAAATAAATTTAAAATTTTGCTAATAGCAGACACACTCACACGCACACACACAAACACATGAGGAGGAAGATAAATTCATTTTCTTCGTGACATATTTGTTTTTTTTAAAATTGGATTTGTATTCATATTATTTATCAAACACATGCACAATAAATTACAGATTTTGTTAATAGGACAAACACGCAAACACACACACACACAAACTAAGACACACACACATATACACACTCAAACATGAGGGGAAAGATAAATTCAATTTTTTCTTATGAGAACAGAAGAGCTGGTTCAACAGAAGAGCTGATCAATTCCTGAGGACTAGGAATGGTTTCAATTAAGTCAAAAACTGCATCCATGACGATCTTGGTTACGTGTCCAGGAGACTCAGTTTCTCCCACAACAGATGTAGGACAAATCGCTATTTGAACTTCCTGGGGCATGATGGTATATGGAGCTGTAGTGTTTACGGGCGGGAAAGTATAATTGAATAGATCATCATCCATTCCCCACCCTGACATCGCTATTCTGATGGGTCTACCCCTAGCCCAAGTCCTTGGTCTTTTTGTTGGATCAGTCTTGTATAACAAAATAAAATATAACATGATTGAATTGTTTTAATTTTTCTTGGACTAATTCAAAAATTTGATGGTAAAAAAATTACTTCAAGACATTTTTAAGATTGTATATTACTTTAAGACGCGAAAAAAAGTTCGACAAAAAAATCTTCAGTTCAAAAAAAAATTCTTCGTGAAGTGTTTTTTTTAAACTTAAAAGGGCTTTTTTTTCTTCGAGACATTGTTTTTAGCTTGTAGACGTTTTTTTCTTTGCAACGTTGTTTTTTTGTATTAGCGATGTTTTTTTTACTTTGAGACATTTTTTTTTGTCTTCAAGAATTTTTTTTTTCTTTGCGACGCTGTTTTTCCTTCAAGAAGTTACTTTTTTGCTTGGAGAAGTTTTTTTTCTTTGCATGTTTTTTTTATTCGCGACGGATTGTTTTACTTTGAGAAGTTTTTTTGTCTTCGAGACGTTTTTTTTTGCAACGTTTTTTTTCCTTCGAGACGTTGCTGTTTTGCTTGGAGACGTTTTTATTCTATGAGATGTTGTTATTTATTCACGATTTTTTTTTACTTTGAGACATTTTCTTATCTTCGAGACGTTTTCTTTTTCTTTGTAATGTTTTTTTCCTTCGAGACGTTGCTGGTTTGCTTGGAGACCTTTTTGTTTTCTTTGCAACGTTGTTTTTTTACCTTTATGACATTTTTTTATTTGTGACATTTTGTTTAAGCTTAGACGTATTTTTTTCTTCGCGAATCACTTTAAGACGTTAGAAATAAGTTTAAAAACTTGAGTTAAAAAAAAGTTCAGAATCAAAAATAAGTAAGATTCGCCTCAAGGGCTAAGCTCGCAAACAATTCAAAGGCAGTGTTTACTTACTTTTTAGTTTTGATATTGCGGGGCGTTTTCGTTATCAAATTTTTTAACAATATCCAAAATACTGGCTATCTCAAAATTTGTAGCGGACGGGTTTGGGGAAAAAAGAGCGTGGGGTCGGTGGCTAGTTTAACTCTCTTGACTCTTAAAAAGTGAACTAGAACTTTCAATTTCCAATCAAATCAGCCTTCTATGAAGTTTATACAAGCATCCCTTTCATAAGAACAAACCATACATGCCCTTAGGGCATAACTTAGAACGCCTTCCCCTGTGCCCTGGGGGATTCTATTGACACCGGATTTTTATTATCCGACCTTTGGACTATTTTGAACAAGATGTCTTTCTCAAAATTTTCATCAGATGGGTTTTGAAAAAGAAGGCGTGGGGGGGCTAGCTGCCCTCGGATCTCTTTTGACTATTAAAAGTGAGCTTGAACTTTCAATATCCAATCAAATGAGCCCTCTCTGAAGATTATACAAGCATCCATTTCTTACAAACAATGTATGACCCATGGCATAACTTACAACGCCAACCCCCGGACCCTGGGGGATTGTGACGAAACCTGAGTTTTGTTATCTTACTTTTGAGAAAATTCTTAACTTAATGGCTATCTCAAAATTTGCATTGGATGCATTTGGAGAAAAGGGGTGTGAGGGGGGGGGGGGGGCTAGTTGGCCTCCAATCTCTTTTGACTCTAAAATACTCAACTAGAACTTTCAATATACGAGCATTCCTTCCATAAGAACTATATATGCTCCCAGGGCATTACTTATAACCCTTGCCCCTGAAAACTCTGGGGGGAGCGTCCTGCTCAAACATATAATTTCCAGAACTTTCAACTACGTTGAACAAAATGGCTATATCAAAATTTTGATTGGATGTGTTTGGGGAAATGGTGGGCGTGGAAGGTGTGTCAGTTGTCTTAGGAAACTAGCCGTTTAAATTTCCAATTGAATGAGCGCTTTCTGAAGTTTCTATGACAACGTTGTCTATACAAAACCTTATTTGCCCCCAGGGCTTAACTTACAACCCTTGCTCTGAGGGCTGTGGGGGAGTTTTTATTCTCAAAGACCTAATTTCCAGGAGTCAAAACTACGTTTAATAAAATGGCTGTCTCAAAATTTTTATTTGATGTATTTCGGGAAAAGGCGGGCGTGAGAGGGGGGTTAGTTGCCCTCAACTCACTTTCGAATATTAAAAATGGCACTAGCCCTTTGAATTTCCAATTGAAAGGAGCCTTTTCTGAAGTTTTCTACGGCAACGCCCTCTATAAAAACCTTATATGCCCCCAAGGTATAACTTAAAACCCCTGCCTTGAGGGTTTTGGGGGAGTGTCCTCCTCAAAAAAATATTTTTTCTATCTGGAAATTAACTACCTGAACAAAATGGCTATCTCAAAATTTTGATTGGATGTGTTTGGGGGAATGATGGGCATGAAGGGGCTAGTTGCCCTCCAATCACTTTCGATTATTAAAAAGGGCACTAACCCTTTGAATTTTCAATCGAATGAGCCTTTTTTGAAGTTTCTATGACAAAACCTTCTATAAACCTTACATACTCCAGGGTATAGCCTAAAACCCTTGCCCTGATGGTTGGGGGAGTGTCCTCCTCAAAAACATATTTTCTATGCGGAAATCAACTACGCTGAACAAAACGGCTATCTCAAAACTTTGATTGGATGTGTTTGGGGAAATTATGGGCGAGGGGGAGGCTTGATGCCCTCCAATCACTTTCGACTATTGAAAAGGGCACTAGCCTTTTGAATTTTCAATCTAATGAGCCTGTTTTGAAGTTTCTACGACAACGCCTGCTATAAAAACCTTATATGCTCCCAGGGCATAACTTAAAAACATTGCCCCGATAATTGTGGGAGAGTGTCCTCCTCAAAAATATATTTTCTATCTGAAAATCAACTACGCTAAACAAGATGGCTATCTCAAAATTTTGATTGGATGTGTTGGAGGGAATGATGGGCGTGGGGGGGGGCAGTTGCACTCCAGTCACTTTTGACAATTACAAAGGGCAATAGAACTCTTGATTTCCATTCAAATGAGCCCCCCTTGAAGTTTCTACGACAACCCCTTCAATATGAAGTGCCTCTGGAAAAAATAACAATAATAAAAAATTAGAGCCGTATGGTCTATACTATAGGCAACGTTATAGCGTTGCCTCTGAAAGTTGATCCCGGAAACAAATTTACAGGAATCCATTCTTTAAAAATGGGGCGAATCTGAATGAAAATTGCATCATTTGAATTACCATTGGCGAAAACACTGCACAGAAAAATTACAATCCGTCAACTTCAACAACTAGGAAATTCATTATTTTGCATGGGTAGCACTGATGAGTCTTTTTTCCTTTTTTCCTCCAAGAGATGATCTTATCGAACCAGTCATTGTAGAATATTTGGAAAGGGCTTATTTGAATGGGCAGCTTTATTGCCCATCTTAAGTGACAAGAGAGGTCGTGCCACAGCAAACCGGCAGTTTCTGCCATTTTGTGCCACATCGTTTTCTGACATCAACTTGCGCCCATAGAGGCTCAAAATGCCAAGGAAATCAAATTCTGCCAATCGATTCGTAGCAGTCTAAAACCCTATTCAGGATGGTTTTAAGCCCCAATCTTGAACAAGATGGGATGTTTACGGATGGGACTTTCTTTTCTAGAGCATGACGTGAATGACGCAGTGAGTCCTGTGTTTATTAATAAACCGGCAGTTGATAATGGTATTAAAGCTACAGTTATTATCAAGCTGTTGATGATTCATCAGCAAATAGTAACGTGTATAGTAGGGGTCGGCACCGTTTCTGTTTTTGGTAAAATAGAAACGGTAAAAAAAAAACGGCAATTAAAAAACGGAACAGAAACAGATTCTAACAAAAACGAGGAAAAACGGAATTCCGTTCCTTTTTTTCCATTTTTGTACAGAAAAACAGAAACGGCTTTTTTGTTTTGTTTTTTTAACGGTTGTTTTAACAGATATTTCCGTTTTTTCAGTTTTTTAGGCTTATGAGAGTAAAAGAACGTTGACAAATACTGATTAACAAAAAACATCAAATATGAAAAAGACCAAACACTCCAAATGGCTACATAAATCAAAACTTATCACTTAGAAACATTCGAAGTTCAAGTAAATAATTACTGAGACCAAACTGGCAAATCATGATAAAACATAAAATCGCGAAGTAAGGGAGAAAACGAGGACAATTAACAGTCAGTGAAAAAATTGAAAATTTTATGCAAATATTTTGGTCAAGACCTCCGCTTGACCGTCCTCAGTGCAGAATAAAACTGATAAAAATATGAAAAAAAAACAAACCTTAAAATAAAAACACACAAAACTAAAATTGAACGACCCTTTCCCAGGAAGACAATAAGTTCTTGATCTGAATTTGGCTTTTTGGGATTTTTTCTCCCTTGATGGGCGTTTACTTCAATTGCAAAGAAACCCATTAGATGTTTAGAGTATTATTAATAATTTTATTGGTCAAATTAAAAGAAATTCCCTAAATATTTTCCAATCAATTACTAGTAAGTATGTTTCCGATTTAAAGTGGGCTAATAGACGAGATGATCATTTTTCGGTCCTTCAACTCAATACTTCTGCTAGGCGAAGAAGGTCCGAAAGGCGATGAGGTGCAAAGTTTTCCTTCCATCGTTTTGGGGTGGAAGAACGAAAGCCGAGGACACCAAGAGGACATGACACCACGAGGACCACAGCCGAGAATTTGGCCTTCAAAGGTGATTTTCGATCCATCAGTTCAAGAATTTATTGCACTATAATTTTATTTTTATTTTC
>CM051267.1:50705113-50855113 GCA_027921565.1 Artemia sinica
TATATATATATATATATATATATATATATATATATATATATATATATATATATATATATATATATATATATATATATATATATATATATATATATATATATATATATATATATATATATATATATATATATATTATATATATATATATATATATATATATATATATATATATAGGGGGGGGGGGTGGTACCCCCCCCCCCCCCCCCCCCACATTGCGTATTTTCCCAAAATGCATCTGATTTTAATTTTAACTTGGCCATTTGTTGTCGTAGAAAACTCCAAAAAGGACTCATTCGATTCGAAATTGAAAGAGCCAGTGCCCTTTTTAATAATCGAAATTGATTGGAGGGCAACTAACCCCCTCCCTCGTCCACAATTTTCCCCAAACACATCCAATAAAATTTTGAGATGAAGGCATATAAGTTATGTACAAAGAGGGTGATCGTATAAATTTCGGAGGGGGCTCATTGGATTCGTAATCAGAATTTTGAGTATTTGAGCTTGAGGAAGATATTATGAAGTTGTGTTGCGAGATTTTGATCACCTCATACAGAAAATCAGGGGAATTCTTGTGTTTGAATGACCTCCGCGTTCACTTGTTCCATCGCCAAAAAACGCTGAAGAGCCTGTCTCCAACTGACGACTTCTTTGTCTTACATTTGAAAAGGTGCATTTACCAGTTGTCCATTATGCTGCAGGCTCTTATGCCTCGCCCCTCGTACCTTCCCCCGCTTGATTTTGGATGGGAGATGAAGGACAGATGCATAGTACCCATTAAATCAACCCTTCCTGCTTGGCCCTATCACTATTCAGAAAGCTTCATCATATTGCAAGTGTAAATCTTGTTTACAAAAATGTCCATGTGCAGATAGAGGTTTCGATAGTTTGTGCTCTTGTCGTGGGAAGTGCTGCGAGGCCGAGGCTGATTCAGACGAGGAATAATTGTGCGTGACTTGAAGTGGAGGGATACTAGGAAAAAAAAACGCAAGGAATTTGGGAATGTGAGTATTAAATAAATAGTTTTAATTCTGACTTTGTTTAGTTTCTTTACCTGCGTCATTGCTGCCATTTTTTCTAACTAATCGTGTTAGTTTGTTATGAATACATTCTATGGCCTCTAGGCATTTCTATAGTATATTGAGCGGAAAAACTACATTTTCTTGCATGAACACCAAAACATAAAAAAATGTCAAATTCCGGAGTGTTCTATCCCTCACAAGCAAGTGCCGTTGGTATTTTTCGGATCAGAATGGTCGATTTAGGGGGGGGGGGTTGGCTAATTGTCGTACCTGTCCCATTCCGTCGTGGTATGTTTCAAATTCGGAAACCTGGCACCCGGGCTAAAACAAAATTCTATGCCAGTTATGAGTGCCACCAGAAAAATTATCTGTTAACTTATTTCTCATTTTACCTACTTTTGTCTACTTTTGAAACATTTTGTTTGTTTCTCAAGAGCGGGGGGGGGGGGATGTTACTCCACCCTCCCCCCGTTCTTGCGTCCATGATGCCATTGTAATAGATCGCCAAGCTTGGTCTTTTAATTCCGATATATTATCTTTAATCTTTTATGTTTCTTTTTGTTAAAAAAAAAAACTTGGGAAAAATGCGCGAGGTTCTTAAGGTCTATTATTTGAAAAAAAAATACGTTTTTTAAAGAGTTAAAGGAGTTACAATTTCGAACCTTAAAACGTACAGAGATTAGGAGGTACAGTTGGGGGGCTGACGCCCCCCAAAACCCCCCGCTTTTGCAGCCTCTTTTGTTAAAGTTTTTATTTTGGTGGTCTTCCGTCCCCCTCAACCCCCGCTTTTTTCCTTGCAAAGAAATGCTTTGCAACACGAACGAAGTCTGATTGAATTTTTTACCGTAAGAACATCCTATTGCATCTTTTTGATTAGAAACAAAACTGAGCTTGTTTGCTGGATTTTTTACAGGAGATTTTTTCCTAACCGATAACAAGCTATAATGTGATGAACTTGGTTCGAACAACTGATTGCAGGCTACAGGACTTAAAAAACCTTAACAAAAGAGGCTGCAAAAGCAAGGGGTTTGGGGGACGGCAGCCCCCCAGCTGTACCTCCTATCCCTCCACGTTTTGAGGTTCGAACTTGTGACTCAGCCTCTTTAACTCTTTAGAAAACGTAGTTTTTTTCAAATAGTTTCTGCACGTTTTTGTACAGTTTATTACTTATTATTGCTTGACTAACTGTTAGCTGATCATGTCAGAAGTTAAATTGGGGGGCTGCCGCCCACCAAACCCCCCGCTTTTGAAGATTCTTTTGTTAAGGCTTTTCATTCCTGAATACTCAAATCAAATGCACAGTAAGATTTTCTTTTTTCAACTTTCCTTCGAGCATGCGGGTATACGGCATGTTATCAAACCAGTGGAGACTTACCTGTAAGCTGAAGGCCAACTGTGATATTCTTCTGGAGACGCCTGTTGAGCCAAAGGATTTAATAGATTGGATTTGACACACATACAATAGATTGGATTGGACACACACACACACACACACCCACACACACACACCACACACACACACACACACACACACACACACACACACACACACAACCACACACACACACACACACACACACACACACACACACACACACACACACACACACACACACACACACACACACACACACACACACACACACACACACACACACACACACACACACACACACACACACACACACATACCACACACACACACACCACACACACACACACACACACACACACACACACACACACACACACACACACACCCACACACACCACACACACACACACCACACACACACACACACACACACACACACACACACACACACACACACACACACACACACACACACACACACACACACACACACACACACACACACACACACACACACACACACACCACACACACCACACCACACACCACCACACACACACACACACACACACACACACACACACACACACACACACACACACACACACACACACACACACACCCACACACACACACACACACACCCACACACACACACACACACACACACACACACACACACACCACACACACACACCCACACACACACACACACACAACACACACACACACACAACACACACACACACACACACACACACACACACACACACACCACACACACACACACACACACACACACAAACACACACCACACACACACACACACACACACACACACACACACACACACACCACACACCACACCCCACACACACACACACACACACACACACACACACACACACACACACACACACACACACACACACACACACACACACACACCACACACACACACACACACACACACACACACACACCACACACACACACACACACACACACACACACACACACACACACACACACACACACACACACATACACACACACACACACACACCCACACACACACACACACACACACCACACACACACACACACACACACACACACACACACACACACCCACACACACCACACACACACACACACACACACACACACACACACACACACACACACACACACACACACACACACACACCCACACACACACACACACACACACACACACACACACCACACACACACACACACACACACACACACACACACACACACACACACACACACACACACACACACACACACACACACACACACACACACACACACACACACACACACACACACACACACACACACACACACACACACACACACACACACACACACACACACACACACACACACACACACACACACACACCACACACACACACACACACACACACACACACACACACACACACACACACACACACACACACACACACACACACACACACACACACACACAACACACACACACACACACACACACACACACACACACACACACACCACACACACACACACACACACACACACACACACACACACACACACACACACACACACACACACACACACACACACACACACACACACACACACACACACCCACACACACACACACACACACACACACACACACACACCACACACACACACACACACACACACACACACACACACACACACACACACACACACACACACACACACACACACACACACACACACACACACACACACACACACACACACACACACACACACACACACACACACACACACACACACACACACACACACACACCACACACACACCACACACACACACACACACACACACACACACACACACACACACACACACACACACACACACACACACACACACACACACACACACACACACACTACAAACCGAGAAAGACAACCATTGAGATAAACAAACACCCGCCCAGACACACAGGCAAAAAGAGTGTGAGAGGCAAAAACACATACAAATACGTGTGAGAGAGACAAAAACATATACAAATACGTGGATTCAGAAACATGCATTGGAATAAGCAAACACCCACCCAGAAACACAGGTAAAAAGAGTGAGAGAGGCAAAAACATATACAAATACGTGTGAGAGAGACAAAAACACATACAAATTCGTGGATTCATACACCTAAACCGAAAAAGACATGCATTGGAATAAGTAAACACCTGCCCAGACACACAGGCAAAAAGAGTGAGAGAGACAAAAACACATACAAAAACATAGATTCAGACACACGAACCGAGAAAGACATGCATTGGAATAAGTAAACACCCGCCCAGACACACAGGCAAAAAGAGTGAGGGAGACAAAAACACATACAGAAATGTAGATTCAAACACACAAACCGAGAAAGACATGCAATAGAATAATCAAACAACCGCGCAAAACACACAGACAAAAAGAATGAGAGAGATACAAAAACACATACAAATACGTAGATTCAGATACACAAACCGAGAAAGACATGCATTGGAATAAGTAAACACCCGCTCAGACACACAAGCAAAAAGAGTGAGAGAGACAAAAACACATATAAATACGTAGTCTCAGACACACAAACCGAAAAGGCATTGGAATAAGGAAACACCCACACAGGCAAAAAGAGTGAGAGAGATAAAAACAAATACAAATACATAGATTCAGTCATATAAACCGAGAATCACATGCATTGGAATAAGCAAACAGCTGCCCAGACATACAAGCAAAAGAGTGAGAGAGACAAAAAACACATACAAATACGTAGATTCAGACACACGAACTGAGAAAGACATGCATTGGAATAAGGAAACCACCCGCTCAGACACACAAGCAAAAAGAGTGAGAGAGACAAAAACACATATAAATACGTAGTCTCAGACACACAAACCGAAAATGCATTGGAATAAGGAAACACCCACACAGGCAAAAAGAGTGAGAGAGATAAAAACAAATACAAATACATAGATTCAGTCACATAAACCGAGAATCACATGCATTGGAATAAGCAAACAGCCGCCCAGACATACAAGCAAAAAGAGCGAGAGAGACAAAAACACATACAAATACGTAGATTCAGACACACAAACGAGAAAGACATGCATTGAAATAAGGAAACACCCACCCAGACACACAGGCAAAAAGAGTGAGAGAGACAAATTTAACCGACAAGGACCGGCACTTTGACATGCAAACACCTGTCTTGACACGCAGGCAAAGAGAGTGAGAGAGACAAAAACATATACATATACATAGATTCTGATATGATACAAACATAAAAAGACATGCGTTGGAATAAGCGAACTCCCACCAAAACACATAGGCAAAAAGGTTGAGAGAGACAAAAAAAAATACAAATATATACATTTAGACATTTAATCGACAAAGACGGGTACTTTGACGTGTAAATACCTGTCCAGACACATAGGCAAAGAGAATGAGAAAGACAAAAAACACGTAAAAATACACGGATTCCAATTAACAAACATTCAAAGACATGCATTGGAACAAGCAAACACCCGCCCAGACACAAAGGCAAAAAGACTGTACTCCGTGATGGCGCATACGAAGTGAGAGAAACATGCAAAGTCGACATAGCTTTATTTCATTTTTAAGGTTAATTTAGGCTAGAGTACGTGTGAATAAGCAAACACCTGCCCAGACACGTGGCAAAAAGAGTGAGAGAGACAAAAAACACATACAAATACGTAGATTCAGACACACAAATCGAGAAAGGCATGCACTGGGAATAAGTAAACACCGACTCAGACACACAGACAAAAAGAGTGAGAGGGACAGAAACACATAAAAATACGTGGATTCAAACACATAAACCGAGAAGGACATGCATTCACAGACACATAGGCAAAAAGATTGAGAGAGACAAAAAACAAATACAAATATATACATTTAGACATTTAACCGACAAGGATGGGCACTTTGGCGTGTAAACACCTGTCCAGACACATAGGCAAAGAGAGTGAGAAAGACAAAAACACGTAAAAATACACGGATTCCAATATACAAACATTCAAAGACATGCATTGGAACAAGCAAACACCCGCCCAGACACACAGGCAAAAAGAGTTTACTCCGTGACGGCACATACAAAATGAGAGACTCATGGAAAGTCGACATAGCTTTATTTCATTTTTAAGGTTCATTTAGACTAGAGTACGTGTGAATAAGCAAACACCTGCCCAGACACGTGGCAAAAAGAGTTAGAGAGACAAAAAACACATACAAATACGTAGATTCAGACACACAAATCGAGAAAGGCATGCATTTGAATAAGCAAACACCCACTCAGACACACAGACAAAAAGAGTGAGAGAGACAGAAACACATACAAATACGTGGATTCAAACACACAAAACCGAGAAGGACATGCATTGGAATAAGCAAACACCCGCCCAGGCACACAGGCAAAAAGAGTGAGAGAGACAAAAACACATAAAAAACCGTAGATTCAGACACACAATCCAAGAAAAACATGCATTGGAATAAGCAAACACCCGCCCAGACACACAGACAAAAAGAGTGAGATAGACAAAAACACATACATTTGCCTGTGTGTTTGGGCGGGTATTTGCTAATTCCAATGCATGTTTTTCTCGGTTTGTGTGTCTGAATCAACGATTTTGTATGTGTTTTTGTCTCTCTTACTCCTTTTGTCTGTGTGTCTGGGTGAGTGTTTTGCTTATTCCAATGCATGTCTTTCTCGGTTTGTGTCTGAGTCTACGTATTTGTATGTGTGTTTTTGTCTCTCTCACTCTTTTTGCCTGTGTGTCTGGGTGGTTGTTTGCTTATTCCAGTTCATGTATTTATCGGTTTATGTGTCTGAATCCACGTATTTGTATATGTTTTTGTCACTCTCACACGTATTTGTATGTGTTTTTGCCTCTCACACTCTTTTTGCCTGTTTGTCTGGGCGGGTGTTTGTTTATCTCAATGGTTGTCTTTCTCGGTTTGTAGTGTGTGTGTGTGTGTGTGTGTGTGTTTGTGTGTGTGTGTATTTGTGTGCGTGTGTGTGTGTGTGTATGTATGTATGTGTGTGTGTGTGTGTGTGTGTATGTGTGTGTGTGTGTGCGTGTGTGCGTGTGTGTGTGTGTGTGTGTGTGTGTGTGTGTGTGTGTGTGTGTGTGTGGGGGGGGGGGGTGTGCAGATGTTTGCTTCCCCCAGTGCTTGCCTTTGTTGGTTTGTAAGTCTGAATCTATGTATTTGTATGTGCTTTTGTTTCTAATAAAATCTCTATGAATCTGCTATTTTACCCTAGAAAGAATGGAAATATAACAAAGTAATTGATAACATATTTTTAATGAAATAATGATTTATATGATACTAATATAAATATATGGGAGATATATTATTATACATTATTAACATCAATGATCAACTTTGGACATTTTGAATCTGTTCCATAAAATAGTTCTCCATGTCCTCTCTTGATGTTGTAGCTATTGTCTTCTCTTAACTCGTAATCGGTAGAAAAACCAGTATTTCATTTTGATTCATGCACAATATTTACTGGTATGTCACCGAAAGGTTCAATATGCGTTTCGTCTTTGGTATTACTTAATTCATTGACCATTTGATCAATGGTAGTAATGTTTGCTTGCACTTTGTTTTTCATCGATTCATCTTTATATTCCTTAGTGATATTTTCCACCAATGCCCTTTTTATTTTTCCCGAAATTTCATTGTGTATTACAACATCATTTTTACAAAGGTAACAGTTCCGGCACGTAGACAAGATATGGTTTATAAATTAGTAGAAGAATAGGCCTTTCTTTTTGTCTTTGCTTTCATTTTAATGCTAATACCTAAACTTTTCTTCATCAACCCCTATTTTTTCTCGCTCTTTTAGATTCCACACAAAAGCCCACTAAGTTCAGGACTGGGACAGAAAATATGGACAAATTACGGAAACTATGCATTTCGCCATTGAGTCTGAGTTGAGTGGATAATCTTTTTTACCACCATCCTCAGAGGTACTCATAAATGATAAAGAGAAAACGCAAAGTCGTAGCTTATTAGTATTCACATTAGGAAGTTTCGGGGGGGGGGGGGTAAAATATTAGTATTCACATAAGTAAAAAAAAAGTATAAAAAATAGCAAAACTTTCAGATACATATACCGCATTAAATTCATAATGTGTGTCCATCGCATGGCTTTTTATGTGAGCAAACCTCTTCTGATCACGCAGTAACTCAGCTGTGCTGGCATACGCTACTACTCCCTTTAGCCTCTTTCTGAGGGGCTGGTAAACCGTCAGTGTTTCTGCTGTAACTCCGTCTCGTTTCATTTCAAGTTTCGTCTGAATTGTGGAAGCCAAAGTAACTGCTACCATATGATTCCTTCTGTCTGTCTACTTCTTGAGTAAGCTGAACTGTCCTTCTGAAGCTACGTTCGAAAATAGCAAGGAAAAAAAAAACAGTATTGTAAAAATCCCTGAAAGACCGCAGGCAACTGCCAGGTAAAAAAAAGAAGAATGACCACAAAGTAAAAATTTTACTGAAAATTAAGTTTTCTTGAGATTTTCGGAAGATTTGGTATCTTCTTTTTTTTGTCGGGAGATTGATTAGAAATTCGGTAGATCTCCCGAAAAATCGAGAGGTGGAAACACTGTTATTTACTCTTCAAAAATCTAGCGCGTGTGTCTTTTTCTGAAAGCAAGAATAATATAATAACTTCGGTAAATGGTTTAGTTTGCAAAAAAGCCAAGATATTCCATGCGAAAATAAAATTTTGAAAATAACCATTTCCAATCGCTGCTCAGTAGCATGACCTATATACTGTAAGAACATAAAACCGTCCTGGTCTATGAGCAGTCATAAGAACGATTTAACAGCTAGATTAAGCTTAGGTTCTTACCTATATGCGTGTTTGTAGGCTTAACTAGTCAACGCAAAATCATTGCAATAGTTCACAGTGTCATCCCACAATGTAAGATACGAGAAAATAAACCAAAAAAATCTACAAGCCAAAAAAAAAAATCGAGATTCTTAAATGTCCTAATCAGACCAATGTGACAAGCATTCTTAGTAAAAACGCTAGGGACGTGTTAATAAGACCTTAGACCATATTATAATAACCCAATTCAAACTTCTAAGAATCGTCCCACTTCTCTTAGTTTTGACAAGATTTTTGAAGAAACTAAATTTCAGTGTGGGGGGGGAAGGGATCAACTGAGGTCTAGGAAGGGGGCAAAATGAGGTTTTGGAAGGGCAATTGTTCCCTGCACTATTGGAAATTAGTACCGTATTTGGCACAACCAGATTAAAGTGCTATTCAATGCCAAAATTGTATATACGACAACTATATATTTCTTAAAATCAGCAATGAAAATTCAAAGGGTTAATAAGCTTTAAAAAATTTGTATTATCTCCATGATCAGTCCGATTTAAATCACTACACACCCAGAAAACAAAATAGTATTGCCAAAGGAGCTAAAATCAGGTGCTTGAGTTCAAATTTAAATGACTAAGGTGCCTTAGTTTTGAATTTGTTGAAAAATACAGAAAAGTTAATCTTGATGAATTGGAACAGGAATTTGACTGCCTTCAAGGTGAACATGTTGATTTTATTGGACTAGAAGAGAAGGAACTCAGACAGGCTCAAAAGCGCGATAAAGAAATAAAAGAAGCGTACAAATTTTTGGAAACTGTACCCGAAAAAACGATTTGATTTTCGGGAAATGGAGTCTCAGGACTCGGACCCCAAATTCTGTAATTTGTAGCAATCGGTCGACCGTAAGGGGTAGACCTATCATACCTATTAGTCACGGATACATTCTTAGACCACACTGGCTTATACATGACAAATGAAACTCAGAGAGGAGAGAAACTAACAAAATGAAAAATAAATCAAAAAGGGTGAAAAAACGAGGATTTTGTCAGCCAGGGGCGAACCATGAAGATGAACAAAATATAAGCATATATTTCGACAAGGACCTCCGCCAAGTCGTCCTCAGTGCTAAACAAAAAGAAGACAAAGAGAAAAAAAAACCAAAAATCTAACCTTTCGAAGTTTACTTTACGAAGACAGAACAGACACTGAATAAAAACCAGGCAGGAATCAATGAAAATGAATATACACCCAGATGATTGGGCAAGGATCTTTGCTTGCAATCGTTTTTAGCTGGTCACAATTTCGGTTTTCATTAGATAGGCAAAATAGGTTCTTTTAAGTTATACCGGGTGAAAATATTGGTTGAGTCCTTCAAGATTAAACTGTCGTAAATTGGGCTTAATGAAATATCTCCAGAATCTCTATTTATTGCTAAATTTTGGTTCATATATTTTTTTTTATCTCAATTACCTCTTTAAAAGTTTGTGGTACGCCATTTACAGTTGATATTAAGGTTTGCCTCGTCAAACAGAAACTAGATGGGGTCGGATTTACGAAAATATGCGAAGCCAATGCCGAATTAAAGTTTTCATTGTTATTTTTTAATCTCAGGGACTTATCTATTGAAATTTTGTGCTCATGCAAACGTTCACCTAGTTGTTGATGGGTCCTACCAATGTAAAATTTCCCACATGAACACGGGTTTCTGTAGACACCACTACCCAGTACAGGGTCATTTTTTTATCCTTTCCTGAGTTGAAAAAATGTTCAACTTTTTGTTCGGTTTTGAAAAGAAACAAAGAGATTATGTTTTTTTTTTAATTTTTCCAAATTTATCGCCAAGTTTCGGGATGTATGGTAAAGTGATGAAAGTTTATTGTCAATTGCCGGTGTAACTGAATCAAGGGGGGACGAGCTCCTTATTTTGTTTTTTTATCTTTTTTTAATCCTCTATCTATGATATTTTCTATAAGTTTGATTGGGTAACCATTGCAGAAAAGAATATCCTTGACATAATTTAATTCTGAATTTATATGATTACGGGAACAAATTTTTAAACTCTGTCGACTAAAGAGATTATTACCCCTCTTTTCACAGAAGGAGGGTAATTGGAAGAAAAATGTAGATATCGATCATTATCATTGATTGGGTAACAATGGTTACCCAATCAAACTCATTGAAAATATAATAGATAGACAATTAAAAAAGATAAAAGAACAAAATAGGGAGCTTGTCCCCCTTGATTCAGTTACACCGACAATTGAGCAAAAAAAACTTTCATCGTTTTACCATACATCCCGAAACTTGGCGATAAACTTGGGAAAAATTTTAAAAAAAACCATAATCTCGCTGTTTCTTTCAAAACCGAACAAAAAGTTGAACGCTTTTTCAACTCAGGAAAGGATAAAACGGACCCTGTACTGGGTAGTGGTGTCTACAGAATCCCGTGTTCTTGCGGAAAATTTTACATTGGTAGGACTCCATTTTTTCCCATCAACAACTAGGTGAACGTTTGCATGAGCACAAAATTTCAATAGATAAGTCCCTGAGATTAAAAAAATAACAATGACAACTTTGATTCGGCATTGGCTTCGCATATTTTCGTAAATCCGGCAACCTTAATATCAACTGTAAATGGGCGTACCACAAACTTTTAAAGAGGTAATTTTGAGATAAAAAAAATATATGAACCAAAATTTAGCAATAAATAGAGATATGGAGATATTTCATTAAGCCCAATTTACGACAGTTTAATCTTGAAGGACTCAACCAATATTTTCACCCGGTATAACTTAAAAGAACCTATTTGCCTATCTAATGAAAACCGAAATTGTTGACCAGCTAAAACGATTGCAAGGCAAAAGATCCTTGCCCAATCATCTTGGTATATTCATTTTCATTGATTCCTGCCTGGTTTTTATTCAGTGTCTGTTCTGTCTTCGTAAAGTAAACTTCGAAAGGTTAGATTTTGGTTTTTTTTTTTCTCTTTGTCTTCTTTTTTGTTTAGCACTGAGGGGACGACTTGGCGGAGGTCCTTGTCGAAATATATGCTTATATTTTGTTCATCTTCATGGTTCGCCCCTGGCTGACAAAATCCTCGTTTTTTCACCCTTTTTGATTTTATTTTTCATTTTGTTAATTTCTCTCTTCTCTGAGTTTCATTTGTCATGTATAGCCAGTGTGGTCTAAGAATGTATCCGTGACTAATAGGTATGATAGGTCTACCCCCTTACGGTCGACCACAAACTTTAAAGAGGTAATTGAGATAAAAAAAATATATGAACCAAAATTTAGCAATAAAATAGAGATACTGGAGATATTTCATTAAAGCCCAATTTACGACAGTTTAATCTTGAAGGACTCAACCAATATTTTCACCCGGTATAACTTGAAAGAACCTATTTGCATATCTAATGAAAACCGAAATTGTAGACCAGCTAAAACGATTGCAAGGCAAAAGATCCTTGCCCAATCATCTTGGTAAATTCATTTTCATTAATTCCTGCCTGGTTTTTATTCAGTGTCTGTCCTGTCTTCGTAAAGTAAACTTCGAAAGGTTAGATTTTCGTTTTTTTTTCTCTTTGTCTTCTTTTTTGTTTAGCACTGAGGACGACTTGGCGGAGGTCCTTGTCGAAATATTTGCTTATATTTTGTTCATCTTCATGGTTCGCTACTGGCTGACAAAATCCTCGTTTTTTTCACCCTTTTTGATTTTATTTTTCATTTAAATACCAAAAATACACCATTAACGTGATAAAACACTAAATACGGGAAATACGCACATATATCTAACTTGCGTAAGTCTAGCAACAATCTTTACAGATGTGCTGAAAGCTATAATTTTTTATATGCTTATATATTTAGCTTGATAAACTAAATAAAAGAGTTTAATGTAAAAAGTAGAGAATTGACCGACGTTTGTTTATTGCTTATCATAATGTATTGTCTTATCAAGGATAAAACCTTTCGGTATTATTTTAATTTAAGGTTTTATTAAAAAAAAATAAAATATATATACACAAAATGAATAGTTAGCTTAACTAAAATTGTGGTATGATCATTAAATAAAGGTGTAGATAGGATTCTAAAGTATTCTCACGAGAATAAAGAGAAAAGAAACAAAAAAAAACAGAAACTCAAATGAAACATTTAGTGCCTAAAACATTTGATACCACCAGATGGCTAGTTGGACAGTGTATATATACACACAAACCTTTAAATTAGCCAACCAGTAATATAAGCCAAAAAAGCACAGCTGAACATAAGAAACATGTTAAGAACATGTTATGCATACTCCATAGTATGCATATGCAAAATAATCATAGTTTAGACACTAGCCACTATGCTAGGGAAGAACCTTTATCTTAATCTTTATCCTTGCTTGTTCAGTTTTTTCTAAGAATTTAATGAATTTTTTAGAACTTATTTATTTACAGAGTATATGCCTCAGCCTAGGGGTGCCGTTTGGGGGGGGGGGGAGGAAGGCAAGGGGACAGTTGTCGCAACCAATAATTTGGAGAAAATAACTATTATATAACCCATGCCAATTGAGTATCCAGATGTGGACCCCTCTCCCCCAAACAAAAATGCTGGAGCTACTCCCCTGCCCCCACCCCCTAATGTGCTACTATGTACCCAAAATGCCATCCTCAGTATAAATATAACATTCATTTGTATCACAATTGAACTTTAACCCCACATTAGCCATATGGTGGATATATCTGATAAAATACTATATTACTATTATTATTTATGAATAGTTGAGTAAATTACATTTTGGTTCTTACCAGATAGAAAGTTTCGTAAACATAAGAATAATTTCAGTGAAATATTTTATATTACAATGATCAGACCCTGCTGAATTTTTAATCGTGCTATGCTGCTTCTTTCCAAGCAGCGCATGAGTAGTAGGCCTTCATGAGATTTATTCTTCATGAGTTAGCTTGTCCACTGCCTTTATTTACAAAGTTGCGTTTTGTTTGTATGAAAATTAAGAGAATTAAGATGTTATTTAAGAAAACTAATTTAATTTGAGAAAATTAATCTTAATTTAATTAATTAATTAATCTTAATTTAAGAAAATTAAGAGAGATTAAGAAAATTAAGACGTCTTGCATTTTCCTCTGTCTTATGTGATTAGTGATTCTCTGTGATGACCTTGGGAAAAAAATTCGGTTCTCACCTTCGAAGCAGAGCCTGATTCCACGTGGGTTTGTTTTGCTTTCCAATCGGTATCAGAGGAATAAAATTTGTTACCCCTCTTCATATTCACGATTCTTCAGGTACAACTCTGTGCACTGATCTCAATATTACTTCAGACTTCTTCGCAAAATCTTCAAGGTTCCGAAGTTAATCTTTCAAGACGATTTCATGATTTTTTTTTTTACTTTTTTTGTCAGTTCAGGCCATCAAAGGAAATTGAGGGGGAGCTAGATAATCAATTGACATATCACCAGTTTTGAATAAAGGAAAAGTCATCCAAACACTTAAATTTTCCCAAACAAAAAATCATCCTTGTAGGTCATTTTTAATATTAAATGGTTTCTATGGCCATTTTTCCAAGCAAGAAAAAAAATTTCATGGTCACGTGCCATTCATATTAATTAGCCTTTATAAAAAAAAAGACGATCAGCGAAAACAACAATCACACTAATTTCTTACGCAAACACAAAACAACCTTCCACAGTTATTGTAGTTGGCATACTGAGTGATAAGTAGTTGTTCCCTATATACTCCTACCAATGAAAATCCGGTGCTACAAAACTTCATCCACAAGAACACTCTTTCAGTTTCTTTTGAAAACCCCGTCGTACGTTTGAGACCAAAATAAACCGTGCTTGGGTAAGATTAGCACTGCAGACTTACAGAATAAATGCAGTCCCTACGTTAATCAAAAACACTTTTACAACCAGCAATGTTTATTTCCATCCCTAGGGAACAGTTCCTCAAACAAAATTTGCTGGTATTCTCAATTTTTTGTAAAATTTCCTTTGTGTGCTCAAATTTCATAGTGAGAGCTTCTCGAAGATCCTTATCAACTTTAGCTCGGCTAAATTAACTTTTTTTTATCTCCGTTTGTCTTTTTTTCTGTTTTTTTTTAAGGTGTTTTACACAGGCTTTTTGCTAGGGTAAAAGGGTACAAGGTGTTCAAGATCATTTGAACAGTGGCTCCTAGTAGTCATTTTGCTAGTTAATACATTCAAGGCCACACTGGGTATACTTGACCGACGTATGAAACAAGAAAAGAAAGGACATAATAAATGAAAAATAAAATCAAATAGGTGAGAAAAAGTGAGGATTTTGTCAGCCAGTAGCAAACTATTTAAAACGAAAACAAGCAAATAATCCGATAAGAAAATCCGCCAAGTTGTCCTATTGATCAGAAAAAAAAAAACACAAAAAAACAAAATACAACCTTTGAAGTGAAGTTATTCCTCTACAAGAAGAAAACGACACTGAATCAAAACAAAATATAAACATAAATTCTGCTATAAAGTGAGACACAGAAGATATTTCCTTAAGCCCAATTTATAATAATTTAACAATTTAAAAGATTCAATCAATATTTCCCTGCAGTCAAATTAAAAAAAAACATGTCTGTCTGTATATCAAATGAAAAATGAGGTTGCAGGCACGCAAAATCTATTGCTAAGAAAAGATTATTTGTCCAATTCAATTGGTGAATTGTCTTTCATTTAATTCTGGCTGGTTTTTTTTATTCAGTACCTTTTCTCTTCTTGCAGAGATCACTTCAAAAGATTAGGTTTTGTCTTTATTTCTTTTTCTTTTGAGCACCGGTAACCACTTCGCGGAGGTTCTGTTGAAATATTTGCTTGTCTTCATTTAATAGTTTGCTACTGACTGACAAAATTCCTCGCTTTTTCTCACCTATTTGATTTTATTTTTCATTTATTATATCCTTTATTTTCTTTGTTTCATACATTTGCTAGTTTAAATAACACATTCGATTTTTGTGTTGTGTGTGAGGGCGGGGGGGGCGGGAGATCCACAAGCTCTAATACCCGTAGGAGCAACTGTCCCGTGTATTTAGGCTAATGTTATCTAATTTCTGGGTGAAACTGAGGTACTGGTTAAATGACATTACTTTTGTTTCACATATTTTTGTTTCCTGGTTGATTAAGTCACTGTAGTAACCTAACTATAACGCAATTATTGCAAGTAACCTAACTATATAGTGACTGTGCATGCATCAATAGATGGAGGAACAAAAACGAGCTCTCATGAATTACATAAATACAGAGCCAATAATTCTATTAGTTTTTTTAGAAACCAGGAACTCGAAAGTTCTTCTGCAAACTTCATAGCACCAACTAGGGGGGGGGGACATTTATCCCTTCCTTTGATCAGAATTCAAAAATACATTTTTGACAAAAGAATGAATTTAAAAAAATAAAAGTTGTGAAACAAAAACATATTTTAAAAATACAACGCCCCCAAAATATTTGCAATTTTCAGTATTTTTATATCGAAAGCGCACAGTTTAAAACAAACAACAAATTTTTTCTGATGTGATTTCACTCCTGTTTTAGAATTCATTTGGCGTCAGAAATGAAACAGATTTTTTCTAGAAATCTTGCTTTGACAGGCTATTTAAAGTACTAAGAATGTCAAAATAAAAAACATATTTTTGTCCCTAGACCTATTTTAGTTCTATTCATAAGAAAATATAACGTCAAAATATTTTCGTCGGCATCGCCACTAAATAATGATATGCAGAACACAGTTTTAAACAAATTTTTCAAACATTTTTCACCCGTAAAGTGCTAATATTTGCCGTCTGTCAAGAGGCACACTTGTGACTCTATAAAGAGGCGACCCACCACAATGTTAAGCGATTTCAGGATCCTAGAGGTCGCAGAGAGAATGGCGGTAATTGCATTTTGTAGCCCAAGCTCAAACTAAGAAACTTGCAAAATTTCATTTCCTCCTCCGAATTTATCTTCATGGGGTAAAACTGGGCCGGAAGTTTGGACCCTCCCACCACAGCCCCCCTTTAAACGTTGTCCTCATTGGGCTGAAATTTAGAAGTTAAGCTTTCCTCCCAGGGACCCGGGAGCTTATCCTCAAAATTTCAGCTCAATCGATCACTCCTTCCCCTGTTTTCAAAAAAACCAAATATAGCCACTTAAAATTCATCATTTCTTTTTTTTTTCTTAGCCACGCCTTACAGGGCCACAGTTTGGCAACGGATCCGTTGAATAAGGACTCATTCGAAGCAGAATTCGACCTGTTAGGGCCTTTGATATTTTCAGACCGAAAAAATTATCCACCGAATTTACATTTACGAAAAAACCTTGTTTTCTATATTAGCCCATGTTAATTTTTCCCACCACAACCCCCCTTTAACGTTGTCTGATCGGGCTGAAATTTAGAGGATAAGCTTTCCTGGGACCTGGGAGCTTATCAGCTCGAAATTTCAGCTCAATCTGATCACGTCCTTCCCTGTTTTCCAAAAACCAAATATCTAGTTTTGCTTGCGTCAAAAAGATTCATCCGTTACTAAAAAACAAGTTCAATATGTCTCTTTAGTGTAGCCGGGGAGACTCCTCGCTGTCAGGCCGAAAACCCGAGTTCGATTCACCGTTAGATTAAATTTTTTATATACTGAATTTAAATTTAAAAAAAAAAAACTCAGTTTCTTTTTTAAATTATTTGAAAAAAAATTATGTTTCTAAGGAGAGTTAAAGAGGCTGAGTTACAAGGTCGACCCTTAAAACACCCTGTCGAGAAAGAAAAGAATAATACACAATCATCTAAACAGTTAGTCAAGCAATAATAAGTAATAAACTGTACAAAAACGTGCAGAAATTATTTGAAAAAAACTACGTTTTCTTAAAGAGTTAAAGAGGCTGAGTTACAAGCGAACCTTAAAACGTACAGGGATTAGGAGGCACAGTTGGGGGGCTGCCGCCCCCAAAACCCCCCGCTTTCGCAGCCTTTAAATAAAAAAAAAACAAAGTTTTTTAAACTGAAAGTAAGGAGCGACATTAAATCTTAAAACGAACAGAAATTATTCCGTATATGAAGAGAGGCTGTGCCCTCCTCAACGCCTCGCTCTTTACGCTAAAGTTTGACTTTCTCACAACTCTTTTTTTTTTAAACAATAAAAACTTTAGCGTAAAGAGCGAGGCGTTGAGGAGGGCACAGCCTCTTTCATATACGGAATAATTTCTGTTCGCTTTAAGATTTAATGTCGACTCCTTACTTTCAGTTTAAAAAACTTTGTTTTTTTATTATTTTAAAGGCTGCGAAAGCGGGGGGTTTTGGGGGGCGGTAGCCCCAACTGTGCCTCCTAATCCCTGTACGTTTTTAAGGTTCGACCTTGTAACTCAGCCTCTTTTAACTCTTTAGAAAACGTAGTTTTTTTTCAAATAATTATTTCTCAAAGACGAATGCGCTATTAATGAAAAGCTGCATTTTTGAAGCTTTGACTGCCATATGTTTTTAGCTTGATTTTTGTCAATTATTCACGCTCAATTTTTCTATGATTTAGCCCCCGCTGTTACACAAAAACTGTGTAACTACAAATGGAGGTCTGTTCCATTGAAAATGAACTTCCCGATTTTTCTTATCTTTTAATATGTGTAAGTTTCCAATTAACTGACTTAAACAATAGTGTTTCATTTACACTGGTTCTTGGTAATTTGAGGTTGCACTAATAAACGTCTGGTAGAAGATAGCACTACTTAAAACACCTCTCAAGAAAGTGCCAGCCGTAAGTGACCCAAAATAAGTTTTCGAGTCACCCAAGATTCTCTTGCTACCACACTTTCTTTTAGTTTTTGAAAAAAACTGCTACCTTTTCGTAATTTTTATATCTGGTATGGTATTCACAAGATACAAACATATTCATATGATGAAAGAATAGAGCAATATGGGTCAATCAGTACTGATGTCCACCCACTTTTTTGATTGATAACTTCCGGGCCACCCCAATGACTACACAGCTATTAATATCCTGTCACTTTTTTGATTGATTGCTTCTGTTATCTCTAGCCATTACAGGTAATATGCTCCTGTCATTTTTGATTGATTGCTTCCGGTTAAGGAAATTATAGGTGCTATGGTAGCCACTATCTGCGGTCATTATACGTCCTAGGGTCCTGTCTCTTTTTTGATTGATTGTTTCCTATTAAGGACCTTACTGGTACTATGTTCCATTCGTGTGTTTATTATTAATTGCTCCCAGTTAAGGATCTAAGATTCCTTTTCAGCCTCTATCAGAATACATTTTGATCTTTCAGACCAGTTTATGTTGTTTCGATAATGTCTCTTTGATTTTTATTAAACTAGCATTCCCCGAAAGAGTAGCTATAGCCACAAGAAGCTGCATAAAATAACAAACACCATCACAAATATTATATTTACTAGCTGAATGTGATAGGAGTAATATCCCACTTCCAACTTTTGTCATCACTCGCCCCATCTCAAATTCCACAGATCCACGAGACAAATATCTCTATGCTCCTAGGTGAAATTCGGTATCTGAAGAGCTCAGTGTCCGTGATAAAGCAGTATACAACGGGGTTAGATTGAAAACTTGGCCAGATGCTTGAGCTAGAGCCCTAGTGGAAAACAAGCCTCCGACTTGTACAGTAATTATAGAAGACATTCCGTCAATGGATCCCCTGACTAGACTACAAACACTTCGTCAGCTTGAGTCAATAGATCGGATTCAGAAGATCAGGCAACTAAGAAACAATAAACTACAAGTTAAGTTCAGCGATGCAGTAAAAGTGAAAGCTTTTTGTGTTGAGGCTCCTAGTGTGCTCGGCAAATTTGAAAAGTGGCAGCAGCTTCAAATGCAAACTTAGGGAAGAAAATCTTACGCCAATGCAAGAGAAACTTCCTATAGAAGTGGATGCTAGCGAAAATCCAGTCCTCGTTGAGGAAGCTTTCGTTTTGGACGAAGTAAAACAATCAGACTGACTTTCAAAAATAGCTTTGTAATGTCTAATGGAAACAAGCTTGGATACGACTTTTCCGGTAGATAAGTACTTGGAGGCCCTTCGAATGTGTTTTAGATGCCAGACTTCGATCAACTCACTGTAAAATGCAAAACTATCCCAGATGCGCAAGATGCTCTGGACAAAACTCTAGTAACAAAGATACACTGTGTAACGGAGACCTCAAATGCACTTCTTGCAACGGATCTCATGTCTGCTTCAGCCTAAGATGCCCTAAATTGAGAGATATTCTGAGAAACAGAAATAATCAATGAATAGATATTTTCAATGATTATTTTTTATTGAGACCTTATTATAAGAGATCTATAGATTTATTATTTTCGTTTCTCAGAGTCTCTCTCAATTTAGGGCATCTTAGGCTGAAGCAGACTTGAGGTCTGTGAAGCAGGCATGAGGTGTCACATGTCTTTTAATCGCGTGTGTCATTGCTCTTCATTTTCCTTATTGACAAGCCACCACTGTTCTTGTAACAACGTGTGTATTTGCTCTGCATTTTCATTTTTGACTTGCTCGCATGCTCGGTGTCACATGTCTTCTAACTGTGTGCCTCTTTGCTCTTCATTTTTTTACTTGCCGCCGCTTTTCTTTTAACTGTATGTGTCTTTTGTTTTTCATTTCTGAATTGCTCATTTGCTCGGTTTTGTATGTCTTCTAACCGCGTGTGTCTTAGCTGTTCATTTTCATTTTTAACAAGCTCAAATTGTTGTTTTCGCACATCTTCTAAACGCTTGGTCTTTGCTATTCATTTTCATTTTTTGACTCATTTTTGGATTTTGACTACTTCATATACTGATGGTCCAGGTTGTCAATTTTCTCATCTTGTCACGTTTCATAGTTTAGGTATTGGTTCTACAGAATCATCATTTCAGTATAATCAACTTTTACATAAGTATAATAAAAGTTATCAAGATATCTTGAATAATATTGTACGGTGACCTGTTGGAGGACTGTGGTTTCTCTTCCCGGTAGTTAGGGTAGGTTGCGACATATGTGGTAAAGATTAATGTATGACGTTTGGAATTTAATTCTTAGAGTTTGAGTGAAAGTGAAACTGTTCCGGGGGATGGCTAGTGCTATGAATGAGTAAGGTCTAGACCTTATTCAAGTGCTCATTTATTTCATTTACTAAAGTAGGAAGATACATAATATATATATATACATATATATATATATATATATATATATATATATATATATATATATATATCTATATATATATATATATATAATATATATATATATATATATATATATATATATATATATATTATATATATATATATATATATATATATATATATATATATACATATATTTATATATATATATATATATATATATATATATACATATATATATATATATATATATATATATATATATATATATATATATATATATATATATATATATATATATATATATATATATATATATATATATATATATATATATATATATATATATATATAATATATATATATATATATATATATATATATATATATATATATATATATATATATATATAGATATATATATAATATATATATATATATATATATATATATAGATATATATATATATATATATTATATATATATATATATATATATATATATAGATATATATATATATATATATATATATATATATATATATATATATATATATATATATATATATATAATATATATATATATATATATATATATATATATATATATATTATATATATTATATATATAGGCAATTCAGAAACTAACCTCCGATTGGTCACAGTGCATGTAGTGGGGGGAGTAGCGCGCCATCTGTGCATTCACGCGCTCAGCAGGTCAGTCGGCATCAAGCCGTAGTCGAGTGAACATCGTACCTGCGCTAGTTTAGTTATTGTGGTAGTTTGAAATGTGTGCTGCAATAGAAAATCCCGCCAAATGTGAAGTGCGTGCTGTTATAAGGTTTTTACAGCCAAAGGATACTCTGCAGCAGCTATTCATCGTGAGCTTTGTGCCGTGTAAGGACCAAAAGTTATGAGTGAAGGAGTTGTCCGTGAATGAGTACGTTTATTAAAAGTGGACGAGAAAACGTTCATGATGAAGAGAGGAGTGGTAGACCATCCTTGGTGACTGACGAACTCGTTCCAGACAGTTGATGCAAAAGTTCGTGAAAATCGACGTTTCACAATGGCGGAGTTGTCTACTGATTTTCCACAGATTTCTAAGACTCTTTTGTACGAGATAGTGACAGCAAGATTGGATTACCGTAAGTTCTGTGCACGATGGGTGCCCAAAATTCTTACCAACCACCACAAAACTCAAAGAATGGCCTCTGCATTAGACTTTCTCTCACGTTATGAGGACGAAGGAGAACCATTGTTAAACAGAATCGTGACCGGTGACGAAACCTGGATTAAGTACGTGAACCCTGAGACAAAAGAACAGTCAAAGATGTGGGCACATTCAGATTCGCCTACCAAACCAAAAAAAGCCCGGCAAGATTTTTCTGCCAGAAAACTGATGGCAACGGTGTTTTGGGATGCCAAAGGGGTGTTGTTGGTTGAATTCATGGAACGTGGGACGACCATTAATCAAGACGTGTACTGTGAAACACTAAAAACATTACGACAGGCTATACAGAACAAACGCCGTGGTATGCTGACTTCTGGTATCGTTTTTTTCCACGATAATGCCCGTCCTCACTCTGCTCGCAGAACAACAGCCCTTCTTGAGTCCTTCAAGTGGGACGTTTTCAACCATCCACCTTACAGCCCAGATCTGGTGCCAAGCGATTATCACCTCTTCTTGCATATGAAGAAATGGCTCGGGTCCCAGCGGTTTGATGACGACGAAGAGCTCAAAGATGCGGTCACAGGCTGGCTCAAGGCACAAGCGGGTGATTTTTATGCAG
Organism: Artemia sinica; assembly: GCA_027921565.1. Taxonomy (NCBI): domain Eukaryota; kingdom Metazoa; phylum Arthropoda; class Branchiopoda; order Anostraca; family Artemiidae; genus Artemia; species Artemia sinica. The sequence continues at coordinate 50,728,332 of CM051267.1, forward strand.
AAGATATTTCAAAGCTTGTGAAGAGATACGATATGTGCCTCAATCGTTATGGAGACTATGTCGAAAAATAGTAAAAAGATGTAGTTGTAAGATGTATATATTAAAATATTTTTACTTAACTTGGTGTATTTTTTCAATCAACCGGAGGTTAGTTTATGAATTGCCATAATGCATTACGGTAATTACTTGGCTAAAAAAAAAAATATCTTCCTACTATAGTAACTGAAATAAATGAGCACTTGAACAAGGTCTAGACCTTACTCATCCATAGCACTAGCCATCCCCCGGAACAGTTTCACTTTCACTCAAACTCTAAGAATTAAATTCCGAACGTCATACATTAATCTTTACCACATATGTCGCAACCTACCCTAAACTACCGGGAAGAGAAACCACAGTCCTCCAACAGGTCACCGTAAAATATTATTCAAGATATCTTGATAACTTTTATTATACTTATGTAAAAGTTGATTATACTGAAATGATGATTCTGTAGAACCAATACCTAAACTATGAAACGTGACAAGATGAGAAAATTGACAACCTGGACCATCAGTGTATATGAAGTAGTCAAAATCCAAAAATGAGTCAAAAAATGAAAATGAATAGCAAAGACCAAGCGCTTAGAAGATGTGCGAAAACAACAATTTGAGCTTGTTTCAAATGAAAATGAACAGCTAAGACACACGCGGTTAGAAGACATACAAAACCGAGCAAATGAGCAATTCAGAAATGAAGAACAAAGACACATACAGTTAAAAGAAAAGCGGCGGCAAGTAAAAAAATGAAGAGTAAAGAGGCACACAGTTAGAAGACATGTGACACCGAGCATGCGAGCAAGTCAAAAATGAAAATGAAGAGCAAATACACACGTTGTTAGAAGAACAGTGGCGGCTTGTCAATAAGGAAAATGAAGAGCAATGACACACGCGATTAAAAGACATGTGACACCTCATGCCTGCTTCACAGACCTCAAGTCTGCTTCAGCCTAAGATGCCCTAAATTGAGAGAGACTCTGAGAAACGAAAATAATAAATTTATAGATCTCTTATAATAGGTCTCAATAAAAAATAATCAATGAAAATATCTATTCATTGATTATTTTTGTTTCTCAGAATATCTCTCAATTTAGGGCATCTTAGGCTGAAGCAGACATGAGATCCGTTGCAAGAAGTGCATTTGAGGTCTCCGTTACACAGTGTATCTTTGTTACTAGAGTTTTGTCCAGAGCATCCTGCGCATCTGGGATAGTTTTGCATTTTACAGTGAGTTGATCGAAGGTCTGGCATCTAAAACACATTCGAAGGGCCTCCAAGTACTTATCTACCCGGAAAAATTCGTATCCAAGCTTGTTTCCATTAGACATTACAAAGCTATTTTTGAAAGTCAGTCTGATTGTTTTACTTCGTCCAAAACGAAAAGCTTCCTCAACGAGGACTGGATTTTCGCTAGCATCCACTTCTATAAGAAGTTCTCTTGCATTGCCGTAAGATTTTCTTCCCTAAGTTTGCATTTGAAGCTGCTGCCACTTTTCAAATTTGCCGAGGACACTAGGAGCCTCAACACAAAAAGCTTTTGCTTTTACTGCATCGCTGAACTTAACTTGTAGTTTATTGTTTCTTAATTGCCTGATCTTCTGAATCCGATCTATTGACTCAAGCTGACTAAGTGTTTGTAGTCTAGTCAGGGGATCCATTGACGGATTGTCTTCTATAATTACTGTACAAGTCGGAGGCTTGTTTTCCACTAGGGCTGTAGCTCAAGCATCTGGCCAAGTTTTCAATCTAACCCCGTTGTATACTGCTTTATCACGGACACTGAGCTCTTCAGATACCAAATTTCACCTAGGAGCATAGAGATATTTGTCTCGTGGATCTGTGGAATTTGAGATGGGCGAGTGATGACAAAAGTTGGAAGTGGGATATTACTCCTATCACATTCAGCTAGTAAATATAATATTTGTGATGGTGTTTGTTATTTTATGCAGCTTCTTGTGGCTATAGCTGCTCTTTCAGGGAATGCTAGTTTAAGGAGTTTGAGTTTAGCGTCACGTAATGCTGCTAAATCAAAGAAGTCGCATGTCATTTTTGACAGCAACGTTAGATCCGACTTTCTGTTTGACTGGAGAAAGTTCAGGATTGATTGGAGATATAGAGACGTCTGTCCCACGTTGAGCACCGATAAGCAAGGGAAGCGTGGGCCCTCGCTACCTATTTCCCGCAGTTTAAGGGAGGCTCAACTCCACTGCATGTAGGATGCCCAAATTCCCCTCTACCAGAATACAATTTGATTTTTCAGACCATTTTACCTTGTTCGATAATGTCTCTTTGATTTCTTTGGACCCTGGTTTAAATCCAAATTCCTCGAAAACAATCGAAATTAAAAAAAAAATATTCAATAACCTCGCTTTGTATAGAGACGCAGGAGAGTTTTCCTTGATATTTCTTTATGATAATTTATGAAATTGTTTTATTGGATGATTTGTCATATTGTAAATTACTTCCCTTGAAAAGTTCAATTTTAGAATTGATGAAATTTTTCTAGGGTTTATTTTGGAGTCATCAGTGTAATTTGTCTTTTGTTTCCTTGGGTTGGCGTGACATCATTTTTTTTATGAAGCCATTTGAAGTTCCATAGACATCATATCACTGCAGATTAAGATGACGTCACTCCTTGTGTTGTGACGTCATTTTTGCTTTATATTCAAAGATTTCCAAGCATTTCGATTAGTTATTTAGAAAGACTTACAAGATGAGTATTACTAAATGTCTTGCCGTCGGGATTCCTGTTGCTGGAATAGCAATCACCTTGGCCATTAAACAGTACAGAGAATACAAATTAGGTGAACGTTCGAAGAATAGTCAACCCAAGTCAGTCGTTGAACATCAGATTGGTAATGTTCCAGCCTCAATAAGACTTGATCAAACTAAAAAAGAAATTATGTCTGACAGCAGCATTCTGACTGACCAAAGAAAAGATGATGGTACAAGCAGTAAGAACTGTGAAAGGATTTTACTTAAGATAAATTGCTCTAGAAAAACCATAATAGTGGAAGTGGAGCCCAGTACAAGCATTGGAGATGTCAAGTCAAAAGTTCAACTTCAGTTAGGAATACCCAAGGATGATATACTTCTAATTTTTGATTACAAACAGCTTGACAATGACGACCTAATATCTGACTCTCATAGCAGAGATCTTTTTTGATTGATTGCAAAGATCATAAACTTTCTACTATTGCCTTATTTAAGGATAAAATACAAACATGGCATCAAGATTTTACTTCTACCAGAACAATATCTGACTATATCAAAACTCCACAGGGGTATTGGTCTTTAAGAAAAGGAGACATCATTGAGTTCAAGGACTCATTTTTTCAACTTCTACCTCACTGGGCCGTTTACATGGGAAATATGCAAGTGGCTTATGTCGACCCATTTAAGAATAACGAAGTAATGATGGGACATCTGAATGACGTCAGGGGAAGCAGAGAATGGAGGATAAACAATTCTCTGGATGAGATTTATCCTGCCTTTCATGAGGATACCATTGTTCGAAGAGCACGGCAGGAGCTGCATAAAGAAAATCCAAAATTCAGATCGTTTTGGAATTCCAGCTGGCTTAACTGGATAACTGGCTTAGATTACTCAAACGGCGAGTCTTTCTGCCACTGGGTAAGAAATGGTGTAAGTTTATCCGAGCAGTTTTTTATTTAAGCCTACGAGATGGTAAAGATGACACCAAAGTAGATAGATGCATTCAAACAAAAGCACCCTTGGGCCGTGGTGAAACACAACAATCCAGCAAAACATACAACATCAAAACACAAACTGGTGAAACACTAGAACTTACTATTCAAGAAAATATTCACAATGAAACACAACAACCAAGCCAAAAATACAACATCAAAACGCAAAATGGCAAAATACTAGAACTGACTATTCAAGAAAGTGCTCTTAAATAAAATTTTTAAATTTCGATCGTTTTCGAGGAATCTTGCCTTAAGTCCGAGTCCATAGAAATCAAAGAGACACTATCGAACAAGATAAACTGGTCTGAAAGATCAAAATGTATTCTGATAGAGGCTGAAAAGGAATCTTAGATCCTTAACTGGGAGCAATTAATAATAAACACGAATGGAACATAGTACCAGTAAGGTCCTTAATAGGAAACAATCAATCAAAAAAGAGACAGGACCATAGGAAGTATAATGACCGCAGATAGTGGCTACCATAGTACCTATAATTTCCTTAACCGGAAGCAATCAATCAAAAATGACAGGAGCATATTACCTGTAATGGCTAGAGATAACAGAAGCAATCAATCAAAAAAGTGACAGGGATATTAATAGCTGTGTAGTCATTGTGGTGGCCCGGAAGTTATCAATAAAAAAAGTGGGTGGACATCAGTACTGATTGACCCATATTGCTCAAATATGATGATTTGTAAATTCATTTATATATTAAATACTTAAACTATTCTTTCATCATATGAATATGTTTGTATCTTGTGAATACCATACAAGATATAAAATTACGAAAAGGTAGCAGTTTCAAAAACTAAGAGAAAGTGTGGTAGCAAGAGAATCTTGGGTGACTCGAAAACCTATTTTTGGGTCACTTACGGCCGGCACTTTCTTGAGAGGTGTTTTAAGTAGTGCTATCTTCTACCAGACGCTATTAGTGCAACCTCAAGTTACCAAGAACAGTGTAAATGAAACATAATTGTTTAAGTCAGTTAATTGGAAACTTACACATATTAAAAGATAAGACAAATCGGGAAGTTCATTTTTCAATGGAACAGACCTCCATTTGTAGTTATACAGTTTTTGTTAACAGCGGGGGCTAAATCATAGAAAAATTGAGCGTGAATAATTGACAAAAATCAAGCTAAAAACATATGGCAGTCAAAGCTTCAAAAATGCAGCTTTTCATTAATAGCGCATTCGTCTTTGAGAATACTTGAACAGACGGCAAATATTAGCACTTTACGGGTGAAAAATGTTGAAAATTTGTTTAACTGGTTCTGCATATCATTATTTAGTGGCGATGCCGACGAAAATATTTTGACGTTATATTTTCTTATGAATAGACCTAAAATAGGTCTAGGGGACAAAAATATGTTTTTATTTTGACATTCTTAGTACTTTAAATAGCCTGTCAAAGCAAGATTTCTAGAAAAAATCTGTTTCATTTCTGACGCCAAATGAATTCTAAAACAGGAGTGAAATCATATCAGAAAAAATTTGTTGTTAGTTAAACTGTGCGCTTTCAATATAAAATACTGGAAAATTGCAAATATTTGGGGGCGTTGTATTTTTAAAAATATGTTTTTGTTTCACAACTTTTTATTTTTTTAAATTCATTCTTTGTCAAAAATGTATTTTTGAATTCTGACCAAAGGAAGGGGATAAATGTCCCCCCGCCTAGTTGGTGCTATGAAGTTGCAGAAGAACTTTCGAGTTCCTGATTTCTAAAAAACCAATAGAATTATTGGCTCTGTATTTATGTAATTCATGTGAGCTCGTTTTGTTCCTCCATCTATTGATGCATGCACAGTCACTATATAGTTAGGTTACTTGGCAATAATTGCGTTATAGTTAGGTTACTACAGTGACTTAATCAACCAGGAAAAAAATATGTGAAACAAAAGTAAGTCATTTAACCAATACCTCAGTTTCACCCAGAAATTAGATAACATGAGCCTAAAATACACAGTTGCTCCTACGGGTATTAGAGCTTGTGGATCTCCCGCCCCCCGCCCTCACACACAAACAAAAATCGAAAGTGTTATTTAAACTAGCAAATGTATGAAACAAAGAAAATAAAGGATATAATAAATGAAAAATAAAATCAAATAGGTGAGAAAAAGCGAGGATTTTGTCAGTCAGTAGCAAAATATTAAAATGAAAACAAGCAAATATTTCAACAAGGACCTCCGCGAAGTGGTTACCGGTGCTCAAAAGGAAAAGAAATAAAGACAAAACCTAATCTTTTGAAGTGATTTCTGCAAGAAGAGAAAAGGTACTGAATAAAAAAACCAGCCAAAATTAAATGAAAGACAATTCACCAATTGAATTGGACAAATAATCTTTTCTTAGCAATAGATTTTGCGTGCCTGCAACCTCATTTTTCATTTGATATGCAGACAGGTTTTTTTTTAATTTGACTGCAGGGAAATATTGATTGAATCTTTTAAATTGTTAAATTATTATAAATTGGGCTTAAGGAAATATCTTCTGTATCTCACTTTATAGCAGAATTTATGTTTATATTTGTTTTGATTAAGTGTTTTTTCTCTTCTTGTAGAGTTCACTTCAAAGGTTGTATTTTGTTTTCGTTTTTTTTTCTGATTATTTGAAAAAAACTACGTTTTCTAAAGAGTTAAAGAGGCTGAGTTACAAGGTCGAACCTTAAAACGTACAGGGATTAGGAGGCACAGTTGGGGGGCTGCCACCCCCCAAACCCCCCGCTTTCGCAGCCTGTAAATAAATAAAAAAAGTTTTTTAAACTGAAAGTAAGGAGCGACATTAAATCTTAAAACGAACAGAAATTATTCCGTATATGAAAGAGGCTGTGCCCTCCTTAACGCCTCGCTCTTTACGCTAAAGTTTGACTTTCTCACAACTCTTTTTTAAACAATAAAAACTTTAGCGTAAAGAGCGAGGCGTTGAGGAGGGCACAGCCTCTTTCATATACGGAATAATTTCTGTTCGTTTTAAGATTTAATGTCGCTCCTTACTTTCAGTTTAAAAAACTTTTTTTATTTATTTACAGGCTGCGAAAGCGGGGGGTTTGGGGGGCGGCAGCCCCCCAACTGTGCCTCCTAATCCCTGTACGTTTTAAGGTTCGACCTTGTAACTCAGCCTCTTTAACTCTTTAGAAAACGTAGTTTTTTTCAAATAATTTCTGCACGTTTTTGTACAGTTTATTACTTATTATTGCTTGACTAACTGTTAGATGATTGTGTATTATTCTTTTCTTTCTCGACAGGGTGTTTTAAGGGTCGACCTTGTAACTCAGCCTCTTTAACTCTTTAGAAAACATAATTTTTTTCAAATAATTTAAAAAAGAAACTGAATTTTTTTTTTAATTTAAATTCAGTATAAAAAGAATTTGATCTAACGGTGAATCGAACTCGGGTTTTCCGCCTGACAGCCAGAAGTCTCACCGCTACACTAAAGAGACATAATTGAAATTGTTTTTTAGTGAGGTGATGAATCTTTTTGACGCAAGCAAAACTTGATATTTGGTTTTTGGACCAAAGGAGTGATCAGATTGAGCTGAAATTTCGAGGATAAGCTCCCAGGCCCCAGGAAAGCTTATCCTCTAAATTTCAGCCCGATCAGACAGCGTTAAAGGGGGGTTGTGGTGGGAAAAATTAACATGGGCTAATATAGGAAAACAAGGTTTTCGTAAATGTAAATTCGGGGGATAATTTTTTCGGTCTGAAAATATCAAAAGGCCCTAACAGGTCGAATTCTGCTTCGAATGAGTCCTCATTCAACCGGATCCGTTGCCAACTGTGGCCTGTAGGCGTGGCTAAGAAAAAAAAAAAGAAATGATGAATTTTAAGTGGCTATATTGGTTTTTTGAAAACAGGGAAGGAAGTGATCGGATTGAGCTGAAATTTCGAGGATAAGCTCCCGGTCCCTAGGAAAGCTTAACCTCTAAATTTCAGCCCGATCGGACAACGTTAAAGGGGGGCTGTGGTGGGAGGGTCCAAACTTCCGGCCCAGTTTACCCCATGAAGATAAAGTCGGAGGAGGATGAAATTTTCCAAGTTTCTTAGTTTGAGCTTGGGCTACAAAATGCGATTACCGCCGTCTCTCTGCGACCTCTAGGACCTGAAATCGCTTAACATTGTGGTGGGTCGCCTCTTTATAGAGGCACAAGTGTGCCTCCTTGATCAATAGGACAACTTGGCGGAGGTTCTTATCGGATTATTTGCTTGTTTTCGTTTTAATAGTTTGCTACTGGCTGACAAAATCCTCTCTTTTTTCTCACCTATTTGATTTTATTTTTTATTTATTATGTCCTTTCTTTTCTTGTTTCATACGTCAAGTATACCCAGTGTGGCCTTAGAATGTATTAACTAGCAAATGACTACTAGAGCCACTGTTCAAATGATCTTGAACACCTTGTACCCTTTTACCCTAGCAAAAAGCCTGTGTAAAACCTTAAAAAAAAACAGAAAAAACAAAAGGAGATAAAAAAAAGTTAATTTAGCCGAGCTAAGTTGATAAGGATCTTCGAGAAGCTCTCACTATGAAATTCGAGCACACAAAGGAAATTTTACAAAAAATTGAGAATACCAGCAAATTTGTTTGAGGAACTGTTCCCTAGGGATGGAAATAAACATTGCTGGTTGTAAAAGTGTTTTTGATTAACGTAGGGACTGCATTTATTCTGTAAGTCTGGCAGTGCTAATCTTACCCAAGCACGGTTATTTTGGTCTCAAACGTACGACGGGGTTTTCAAAAGAAACTGAAAGAGTGTTCTTGTGGATGAAGGCTTTGTAGCACCGGATTTTCATTGGTAGGAGTATAGGGAACAACTATTTATCAATCAGTATGCCAACTACAATAACTGTAGAAGGTTGTTTTGTGTTTGCGTAAGAAATTAGTGTGATTGTTGTTTTCGCTGATCGTCTTTTTTTTATAAAGGCTAATTAATATGAATGGCACGTGACCATGCAATTTTTTCTTCTTGCTTGGAAAAATGGCCATAGAAACCATTTAATATTAAAAATGACCTACAAGGATGATTTTGTTTGGGAAAATTTAAGTGTTTGGAGGACTTTTCCTTTATTCAAAACTGGTGATATGTCAATTGATTATCTAGCTCCCCCTCAATTTCCTTTGATGGCCTGAACTGACAAAAAAAGTAAAAAAAAAATCATGAAATCGTCTTGAAAGATTAACTTCGGAACCTTGAAGATTTTGCGAAGAAGTCCGAAGTAATATTGAGATCAGTGCACAGAGTTGTACCTGAAGAATCGTGAATATGAAGAGGGGTAACAAATTTTATTCCTCTGATACCGATTGGAAAGCAAAACAAACCCACGTGGAATCAGGCTCTGCTTCGAAGGTGAGAACCGAATTTTTTTCCCAAGGTCATCACAGAGAATCACTAATCACATAAGACAGAGGAAAATGCAAGACGTCTTAATTTTCTTAATCTCTCTTAATTTTCTTAAATTAAGATTAATTAATTAATTAAATTAAGATTAATTTTCTCAAATTAAATTAGTTTTCTTAAATAACATCTTAATTCTCTTAATTTTCATACAAACAAAACGCAACTTTGTAAATAAAGGCAGTGGACAAGCTAACTCATGAAGAATAAATCTCATGAAGGCCTACTACTCATGCGCTGCTTGGAAAGAAGCAGCATAGCACGATTAAAAATTCAGCAGGGTCTGATCATTGTAATATAAAATATTTCACTGAAATTATTCTTATGTTTACGAAACTTTCTATCTGGTAAGAACCAAAATGTAATTTACTCAACTATTCATAAAATAATAGTAATATAGTATTTTATCAGATATCCACCATATGGCTAATGTGGGGTTAAAGTTCAATTGTGATACAAATGAACGTTATATTTATACTGAGGATGGCATTTTGGGTACATAGTAGCACATTAGGGGGTGGGGGCAGGGGAGTCAGCTCCAGCATTTTTGTTTGGGGGGAGAGGGGTCCACATCTGGATACTCAATTGGCATGGGTTATATAATAGTTATTTTCTCCAAATTATTGGTGCGACAACTGTCCCCTTGCCTTCCTCCCCCCCCCCCAAACGGCACCCCTAGGCTGAGGCATATACTCTGTAAATAAATAAGTTCTAAGAAATTCATTAAATTCTTAGAAAAACTGAACAAGCAAGGATAAAGATTAAGATAAAGGTTCTTCCCTAGCATAGTGGCTAGTGTCTAAACTATGATTATTTTGCATATGCATACTATGGAGTATGCATAACATGTTCTTAACATGTTTCTTATGTTCAGCTGTGCTTTTTGGCTTATATTACTGGTTGGCTAATTTAAAGGTTTGTGTGTATATATACACTGTCCAACTAGCCATCTGGTGGTATCAAATGTTTTAGGCACTAAATGTTTCATTTGAGTTTCTGTTTTTTTTTGTTTCTTTTCTCTTTATTCTCGTGAGAATACTTTAGAATCCTATCTACACCTTTATTTAATGATCATACCACAATTTTAGTTAAGCTAACTATTCATTTTGTGTATATATATTTTATTTTTTTTTAATAAAACCTTAAATTAAAATAATACCGAAAGGTTTTATCCTTGATAAGACAATACATTATGATAAGCAATAAACAACGTCGGTCAATTCTCTACTTTTTACATTAAACTCTTTTATTTAGTTTATCAAGCTAAATATATAAGCATATAAAAAATTATAGCTTTCAGCACATCTGTAAAGATTGTTGCTAGACTTACGCAAGTTAGATATATGCGTATTTCCCGTATTTAGTGTTTTATCACGTTAATGGTGTATTTTTGGTATTTAAATGAAAAATAAAATCAAAAAGGGTGAAAAAACGAGGATTTTGTCAGCCAGTAGCGAACCATGAAGATGAACAAAATATAAGCAAATATTTCGACAAGGACCTCCGCCAAGTCGTCCTCAGTGCTAAACAAAAAAGAAGACAAAGAGAAAAAAAAAAACGAAAATCTAACCTTTCGAAGTTTACTTTACGAAGACAGAACAGACACTGAATAAAAACCAGGCAGGAATTAATGAAAATGAATTTACCAAGATGATTGGGCAAGGATCTTTTGCCTTGCAATCGTTTTAGCTGGTCTACAATTTCGGTTTTCATTAGATATGCAAATAGGTTCTTTCAAGTTATACCGGGTGAAAATATTGGTTGAGTCCTTCAAGATTAAACTGTCGTAAATTGGGCTTAATGAAATATCTCCAGTATCTCTATTTATTGCTAAATTTTGGTTCATATATTTTTTTTATCTCAATTACCTCTTTAAAAGTTTGTGGTCGACCGTAAGGGGTAGACCTATCATACCTATTAGTCACGGATACATTCTTAGACCACACTGGCTATACATGACAAATGAAACTCAGAGAAGAGAGAAACTAACAAAATGAAAAATAAAATCAAAAAGGGTGAAAAAACGAGGATTTTGTCAGCCAGGGGCGAACCATGAAGATGAACAAAATATAAGCATATATTTCGACAAGGACCTCCGCCAAGTCGTCCTCAGTGCTAAACAAAAAAGAAGACAAAGAGAAAAAAAAAACCAAAATCTAACCTTTCGAAGTTTACTTTACGAAGACAGAACAGACACTGAATAAAAACCAGGCAGGAATCAATGAAAATGAATATACCAAGATGATTGGGCAAGGATCTTTTGCCTTGCAATCGTTTTAGCTGGTCAACAATTTCGGTTTTCATTAGATAGGCAAATAGGTTCTTTTAAGTTATACCGGGTGAAAATATTGGTTGAGTCCTTCAAGATTAAACTGTCGTAAATTGGGCTTAATGAAATATCTCCAGTATCTCTATTTATTGCTAAATTTTGGTTCATATATTTTTTTATCTCAATTACCTCTTTAAAAGTTTGTGGTACGCCATTTACAGTTGATATTAAGGTGCCTCGTCAAACAGAACTAGAGGGTCGGATTTACGAAAATATGCGAAGCCAATGCCGAATCAAAGTTGTCATTGTTATTTTTTAATCTCAGGGACTTATCTATTGAAATTTTGTGCTCATGCAAACGTTCACCTAGTTGTTGATGGGTCCTACCAATGTAAAATTTCCGCACATGAACACGGGATTCTGTAGACACCACTACCCAGTACAGGGTCAGTTTTATCCTTTCCTGAGTTGGAAAAAGTGTTCAACTTTTTGTTCGGTTTTGAAAGAAACAACGAGATTATTTTTTTTTTAAATTTTTCCAAGTTTATCGCCAAGTTTCGGGATGTATGGTAAAGTGATGAAAGTTTATTGTCAATTGCCGGTGTAATTGAATCAAGGGGGGACGAGCTCCTTATTTTGTTGTTTTATCTTTTTAATCCTCTATCTATGATATTTTCTATAAGTTTGATTGGGTAACCATTGCAGAAAAGAATATCCTTGACATAATTTAATTCTGAATTTATATGATTACGGGAACAAATTTTTAAACTCTGTCGACTAAAGAGATTATTACCCCTCTTTTCACAGAAGGAGGGTAATTGGAAGAAAAATGTAGATATCGATCATTATCATTGATTGGGTAACAATGGTTACCCAATCAAACTCATTGATCAACACTCAATTTTTAGCCTGGGAGACTCTATACCAGATTCATGTACATAATTTCCCTGTGAGCACAAGCTTGTGCAACCTTTGCGTGCTGGAATGCCACTCTTTTCTGCATCCCTATGGATGCAACCCTTTTTTGAATCCCTTAGAGGGGCCTCAGTGGCTTCCCTCTGGATTACATGACCCCTTGTCATGACTTGCTCATGACTAATAAATGAGACTCAGAGAGGAGAGAAACTAACAAAATGAAAAATAAAATCAAAAAGGGTGAAAAACGAGGATTTTGTCAGCCAGTAGCGAACCATGAAGATGAACAAAATATAAGCAAATATTTCGACAAGGACCTCCGCCAAGTCGTCCTCAGTGCTAAACAAAAAAGAAGACAAAGAGAAAAAAAAAACGAAAATCTAACCTCTATGTATATATATATATATATATATATATATATATATATATATATATATATATATATATATATATATATATAATATATATATATATATATATATATATATATATATATATATAATAATATATATATATATAAGTAGAAAAATACTTCATCAAACTTTTATATCTTCGCTCAAGGTTGAATGGAGTTATGGCTAGGGGGATGAGTCCTAAAACCATCTTAATTCATTGTGGGGAGGAGTCATAAAACCCCTGGAAGTCATTGCGGGGAGGAGTCATTGAACTCTCGGTAACTGATAAATTCTGTGTCATACAGTCCTATCATCTTGGAAGTTATTAATGTAGTTGTTAAGTAGAAAAATACTTCATCAAACTTTTATATCTTCGCTCAAGGTTGAATGGAGTTATGGCTAGGGGGATGAGTCCTAAAACTATCTGAATTCATTGGAGGGAGGAGTCATAAAACCCTCCAGGAACCTAACACCCATGAACATCTAAAAAACTATATCTGAAAACCCAAACAGCTAATTAAATATTCTAATTCATGATTTCGGGCATGTACGGCTCAATAGTAACCGAAACTCTATTCCTACAAGTTAAGTTAGAATAAAAGAATGTGGTAATTATATTGGCTTACACTGAAAATAATTGAACAGAAAAAATAAAACCCCGATAAATATTTACACAGAGTCTCTCAAACCCCCGTAAAGCTATTTTAAAAGGTATAAGAATTATTTATTTAACAGAAATCGTCGCTTTTTGAATGAACACTAAGTAAAGAAAAAAATCACACGGAATAAAACAACAGTGTCCTTCAAACCCCGTAAAGCTATTTTAAAAGGTATAAAAATTATTTATTTAACAGAAATCCTCGCTTTCAATTGAACGGAAAAAATATAAGAATTATTTATTTAACAGAAATCCTCGCTTTTTTGAACGAACACCATGTAAAGAAAAAATCACACGGAATAAAACAACAGAGTCCCTCAAAACCCGTAAAGCTATTTTAAAAGGTATAACAATTATTTATTTAACATAAATCCTCGCTTTTGAATGAACACCATGTAAAGAAAAAATCACACGGAATAAAACAACAGAGTCCCTCAAACCCCGTAAAACTATTTTAAAAGGTATAAGAATTATTTATTTAACAGAAATCCTCGCTTTTGAACGAACACCATGTAAAGAAAAATCTCACGGAATAAAACAACAGAGTCCCTCAAACCCCGTGAAGCTATTTTAAAAGGTATAACAATTATTTATTTAACAGAAATCCTCGCTTTTTGAATGAACACCATGTAATGAAAAAATCACACGGAATCAAACAACAGAGTCCCTCAAACCCCGTAAAGCTATTTTAAAAGGTATAACAATTATTCATTTAACAGAAACCTCGCTTTTTGAACGAACACCATGTAAAGAAAAAATCACACGGAATAAAACAACAGAGTCCTTCAAACCCCGTAAAGCTATTTTAAAAGGTATAACAATTATTTTTTTAACAGAAATCCTTGCTTTCAATTGAACGGAAAAAATATAAGAATTATTTATTTAACAGAAATCCTCGCTTTTTGAACGAACACCATGTAAATAAAAAATCACACGGAATAAAACAAAAGAGCCCCTCAAACCCCGTAAAGCTACAGAGTCCCTCAAACTCCGTAAAGCTATTTTAAAAGGTATAACAATTATTTATTTAACAGATATCCTCACTTTCAATTGAATGGAAAAAATATAAGAATTTTTTATTTAACAGAAATCCTCGCTTTTTGAACGAACACCATGTAAAGAAAAAATCACACGGAATAAAATGACAGAGTCGCTCAAACCCCGTAAAGCTATTTTAAAAGGTATAACAATTATTTATTTAACAGAAATCCTCGCTTTCAATTGAACGGAAAACATATAAGAATTATTTATTTAACAGAAATCCTCGCTTTTGAACGAACACCATGTAAAGAAAAAAACATTTCCGATTCGTCGTTAGGCATTTTTCAAATTTATAACAAATTACCTGAGTTAACAACTCCTTCGGGCCTCCAAAATTGACCCCTCCCCTCCCTGCCCTCAGAAATGGGGGGGATGAAGGGAACGTTAGATCCTATTTTAAATTGACAATACTTATCAAACATCACTTGTGTATTATACAGATCATATATCTCATTACCCCTTTTAAATGTTAATCAAATAATTCTGATTATAATGTCCGATTTTTTGTCTGCTTTTCAAAATGATCGTATTTGGAAATCTGTCATTTAACACTAAGCTATAAATCAGGTAACCCTTTCGCAATAACAATAGGCTTAGCAGTGATTAAATCTCATTGTCGGCGACAATTCAATCAGATCAGAGTTGTGCAAATGGAAATACCTTTTCGCAAATTGAGTTAGCTTCTATTTCATAGACAAAATATTTGAATTCCTTTTATTCAAATCACCTATCATGTTATCAAAAAATATATGAACTAGAAATCTGGTCTGTAAATTGTGTCAGAAAAACTTGTCCTTCATAACACGTTATGCAAGGTCCAGAATAAAACAGAAAGTGGAGTAACCACATGCAAATACAGGTTTAGAAAAAACTGGAATAGTGACAACAAAAAAATAATTGATATATATTAACAGCTAAACAAGACGCGCTGGTTTTTTAACATGGGTTTACCACTGGTTTTCTGACACGGAAGACACATACACTATTAGAGACACTGTTCTTGCTAATTTGAGGTTGCACTAATAACGTCTGGTAGAAGATAGCACTACTTAAAACACCTCTCAAGAAAGTGCCGGCCGTAAGTGACCCAAAAATAGGTTTTCGAGTCACCCAAGATTCTCTTGCTACCACACTTTCTTTTAGTTTTTGAAACTGCTACCTTTTCGTAATTTTATATCTGGTATGGTATTCACAAGATACAAACATATTCATATGATGAAAGAATAGTTTAAGTATTTAATATATAAATGAATTTACAAATCATCATATTTGAGCAATATGGGTCAATCAGTACTGATGTCCACCCACTTTTTTAATTGATAACTTCCGGGCCACCACAATGACTACACAGCTATTAATATCCCTGTCACTTTTTTGATTGATTGCTTCTGTTATCTCTAGCCATTACAGGTAATATGCTCCTGTCATTTTTGATGGATTGCTTCCGGTTAAGGAAATTATAGGTACTATGGTAGCCACTATCTGCGGTCATTATACGTCCTATGGTCCTGTCTCTTTTTTGATTGATTGTTTCCTATTAAGGACCTTACTGGTACTATGTTCCATTCGTGTTTATTATTAATTGCTCCCAGTTAAGGATCTAAGATTCCTCTTCAGCCTCTATCAGAATAAATTTTGATCTTTTAGACCAGTTTATCTTGTTCGATAATGTCTCTTTGATTTCTATGGACTCGGACTTAAGGCAAGATTCCTCGAAAACGATCGAAATTTAAAAATTCTATTCAAGAGCATTTTCTTGAATAGTCAGTTCTAGTATTTTGCCATTTTGCGTTTTGATGTTGTCTTTTTGGCTTGGTTGTTGTGTTTCATTGTGAATATTTTCTTGAATAGTAAGTTCTAGTGTTTCACCAGTTTGTGTTTTGATGTTGTATGTTTTGCTGGATTGTTGTGTTTCACCACGGCCCAAGGGTGCTTTTGTTTGAATGCATCTATCTACTTTGGTGTCATCTTTACCATCTCGTAGGCTTAAATAAAAAACTGCTCGGATAAACTTTCCGCACATATTAACAAAACATTGAATTAAGTTATCTTCAAAAATTATCACCTCAGAGCTAATAGGTACACCATTTCTTACCCAGTGGCAGAAAGACTCGCCGTTTGAGTATTCTAAGCCAGTTATCCAGTTAAGCCAGCTGGAATTCCAAAACGATCTGAATTTTGAATTTTTTTTATGCTGCTCCTGCAGTGCTCTTCGAACAATGGTATCCTCATGAAAGGCAGGATAAATCTCATCCAGAGAATTGTTTATCCTCCATTCTCTGCTTCCCCTAACTTCATTCAGATCTCCCATCATTACTTTGTTATTCTCAAATGGGTCGACATAAGCCACTTGCATATTTCCCATGTAAACGGCCCAGTGAGGTAGAAGGTGAAAAAATGAGTCCTTGAACTCAATGATGTCTCCTTTTCTTAAAGACCAACACCCCTGGGGAGTTATGATACAGTCAGTTATTGTTCTGGTAGAAGTAAAATCTTGATGCCAAGTTTGTATTTTATCCTTTAATAAGGCAATAGTAGAAAGTTTATGATCTTTGCAATCAATCAAAAAAAGATCTGTGCTATGAGAGTCAGATATTAGGTCGTCATTGTCAAGCTGTTTGTAATCAAAAATTAGAAGTATATCATCTTTGGGTATTCCTAACTGAAGTTGAACTTTTGACTTGACATCTCCAATACTTGTACTGGGCTCCACTTCAACTATTATGGTTTTTCTAGAGCAATTTATCTTAAGTAAAATCCTTTCACAGTTCTTACTGCTTGTACCATCATCTTTTCTTTGGTCAGTCAGAATGCTGCTCTCAGATATAATTTCTTTTTTAGTTTGATCAAGTCTTATTGAGGCTGGAACATTAACAATCTGATGTTCAACGACTGACTTGGGTTGACTATTCTTCGAACGTTCACCTAATTTGTATTCTCTGTACTGTTTAATGGCCAAGGTGATTGCTATTCCAGCAACAGGAATCCCGACGGCAAGACATCTAGTAATACTCATCTTGTAAGTATTTCTAAATAACTAATCGAAATGCTTGGAAATCTTTGAATATAAAGAAAAAATGACGTCAAAACACAAAGAGTGACGTCATCTTAATCTGCAGTGATATGATGCTTATAGAACTTCAAATGGCTTCATAAAAAAATGATGTCACGCCAACCCAAGGAAACAAAAGACAAATTACACTGATGACTCCAAAATAAACCTTAGACAAATTTCATCAATTCTAAAATTGCACTTTTCAAGGGAAGTAATTTACAATATGACGAATCATCCAACAAAACAATTTCATAAATTATCATAAAGAAATATCAAGGAAAACTCTCCTGCGTCTCTATACAAAGCGAGGTTATTGAATATTTTTTTTTTAATTTCGATTGTTTTCGAGGAATTTTGCCATAAACCAGGGTCCAAAGAAATCAAAGAGACAATATCGAACAAGGTAAAATGGTCTGAAAAATCAAGTTGTATTCTAGTAGAGGGGAATTTGGGCATCCTACATGCAGTGGAGTTGAGCCTCCCTTAAACTGCGGGAAATAGGTAGCGAGGGCCCACGCTTCCCTTGCTTATCGGTGCTCAACGTGGGACAGACGTCTCTATATCTCAAATCAATAATGAACATTCTCCAGTCAAACAGAAGGTCGGATCTAACGTTGCTGTCAAAAATGACATGCGACTTCTTTGATTTAGCAGTATTACGTGACGCTAAACTCAAACTCCTTAAACTAGCATTCCCTGAAAGAGTAACTATAGCCACAAGAAGCTGCATAAAATACTCAACACCATCACAAATATTATATTTACTAGCTGAATGTGATAAGAGTAATATCCCACTTCCAATTTTTGTCATCACTCACCCATCTCAAATTCCACAGATCCACGAGACAAATATCTCTATGCTCCTAGGTGAAATTCGGTATCTGAAGAGCTCAGTGTCCGTGATAAAGCAGTATACAACGGGGTTAGATCGAAAACTTGGCCAGATGCTTGAGCTACAGCCCTAGTGGACAACAAGCCTCCGACTTGTACAGTAATTATAGAAGACAATCCGTCAATGGATCCCCTGACTAGACTACAAACACTTAGTCAGCTTGAGTTAAATGATCGGATTCAGAAGATCAGGCAATTAAGAAACAATAAACTACAAGTTAATTTCAGCGATGCTGTAAAAGCAAAAGCTTTTTGTGTTGAGGCTTCTAGTGTCCTCGGCAAATTTGACAAGTGGCAGCAGCTTCAAATGCAAACTTAGGGAAGAAAATCTTACGGCAATGCAAGAGAACTTCCTATAGAAGTGGATGCTAGCGAAAATCCAGTCCTCGTTGAGGAAGCTTTTCGTTTTGGACGAAGTAAAACAATCAGACTGACTTTCAAAAATAGCTTTGTAATGTCTAATGGAAACAAGCTTGGATACCACTTTTTCCGGGTAGATAAGTACTTGGAGGCCCTTCGAAGGTGTTTCAAATGCCAGACCTTCGATCAACTCACTGTAAAATGCAAAACTATCCCAGATGCGCAAGATGCTCTGGACAAAACTGTAGTAACAAAGATACACGGTGTAACGGAGACCTCAAATGCACTTCTTGCAACGGACCTCATGTCTGCTTCAGCCTAAGATGCCCTAAATTGAGAGATATTCTGAGAAACAGAAATAATCAATGAATAGATATTTTCAATGATTATTTTTTATTGAGACCTATTATAAGAGATCTATAGATTTATTATTTTCGTTTCTCAGAGTCTCTCTCAATTTAGGGCATCTTAGGCTGAAGCAGACTTGAGGTCTGCGAAGCAGGCATGAGGCGTCACATATCTTTTAATCGCGTGTGTCATTGCTCTTCATTTTCCTTATTGACAAGCCGCAACTGTTGTTGTAACCACGTGTGTATTTGCTCTTCATTTTCATTTTTGACTTGCTCGCATGCTCGGTGTCACATGTCTTCTAACTGTGTGCCTCTTTGCTCTTCATTTTTTAACTTGCCGCCACTTTTCTTTTAACTGTGTGTGTCTTTGTTCTTCATTTCTGAATCGCTCATTTGCTCGGTTTTGTATGTCTTCTAACCACGTGTGTCTTAGCTGTTCATTTTCATTTTTAACAAGCTCAAATTGTTGTTTTTGCATATCTTCTAAACGTTTGGTCTTTGCTATTCATTTTCATTTTTTGACTCATTTTTGGATTTTGACTACTTCATATACATGGTCCAGACTGTCAATTTTTTCATCTTGTCACGTTTCATAGTTTAGGTATTGGTTCTACAGAATCATCATTTCAGTATAATCAACTTTTACATAAGTATAATAAAAGTTATCAAGATATCTTGAATAATATTTTACGGTGACCTGTTGGAGGACTGTGGTTTCTCTTCCCGGTAGTTTAGGGTAAGTTGTGACATATGTGGTAAAGATTAATGCATGATGTTTGGAATTTAATTCTTAGAGTTTGAGTGAAAGTGAAACTGTTCCGGGGGATGGCTAGTGCTTTGGATGAGTAAGGTCTAGACCTTGTTCAAGTGCTCATTTATTTCAGTTACTAAAGTAGGAAGATACTTTTTTTAGCCAAGTAATTACCGTAATACATTATATATATATGTATATATATATATATATATATATATATATATATATATATAATATATATATATATATATATATATATATATATATATATATATATATATATATATATATATATATATATATATATATATATATATATATATATATATATATATATATATATATATATATATATATATATATATAAAGCGACCAATCCCTCCATATTATGGAGCTATAAAGTGATCAAACACGTTATATATGGAACTAGGGATGAGATTGTGTAATGCAATCAGACTGGTTTCTGAGGCAACCCCAATCCTACGCCTGAGACATGGATATATAGTTCAGTTTGACGAGCACATTACAAAAAGTGATCAAACACGTTATATTTGGAACTAGGGACGAGATTGTGTGATGCAACCAGACGGGTTTAGACGATATACAAGAATCTGGGTGTAGTTAACAGCTAATGTTCTTGAAAAGGGTAATAACTTGTAGCTTCAATAGACAAATTAAACTTCCTTTGGTTAACAATGCGGCACGCGTAATTAAAGAATGAGGAATGGAATGTACCAGCTATAAAAAGAATATGTGCAGATACGTAATAGCTATGACGCCTACAAGAGACACTGATACAAAGTATTCAATAGCTTAATGGGCTTTATAACATTTTGCGTAAAAGCTAACTCAATTTGCGAAAAACAGTATAGCATTTGCGAATTGGACTCTATGAATGATCTTAATTTTTGATTGACTAATATGAGTGAGAATGATCTTAATTGGTGATCGGATTGTATGAAGGTGGTAAACATGGGTTAAACAAATTAAGGTAACCAGTTAAGGTAAGCCCGAAAGGGTTGTTAACTTATAGCTTATTTATTATAAATTTGGAAGAGCATCAATCTATGGGAATGGTTAACGATGATAAAATGGCCCTGTGAGTTGACCTGGCTTTACTTCCCCGATGTATTCTGTATAATGCACAAGTAGCGTTTGAACAGTGTTGTCAATATAAAATATGGTCTAACGTTATAGTATACTAAAAAGTTGTTAGTAATAGAGATGTAGATGTCAAGAAAAGAATTTTAATAATGAAATTGAGAACAGCCCTTAGAAATCCTTGCAAATCATGAAGTGAGGTGTATAAGAGTATGAACCGTCAAGGATCATAAGCACCAATGACCCTAACCACCAGGGACCTCTACCTCAAAACTCCCTTTATCCCCACCTCCAAGGGACCCCCTCCCCTACACTTTTTGACCCCCATTTTTTATATTTTTTTTGAAGTTTTTTTACTTTTTTTTTATTTTTTTAACATGATATAATTTTTCAACTTTTTTTTACATCTCTTAGAATGACAAGTAACATACTTGAAACATAAAAAAAAATCACATTTAATATTTTCAAAATAAGAATGATATAGAAATTTAAGTCGTGACTTTTACTATTAGAAAAATATTGCTTGTAGTAGCACTTTTTTTATTGGACTAAATTTTTTTGGACTTCGAAATTATTCAACTTTTTTTTACGTATCTTAAAATGACATGAAATATGCTTACGACTCTAACAATTGTACTCTATGCTAGCTCAGAGAGACGATGCAGCCTTCCCATTGGTACTCTATGGTCAGTTATCGACACTACCTAGATTACTGCATGTATTAAATCAGTATTTTTACGCAGTGGAACGATAAACACATAACTAATATCTCTAAAAAAAGTGAAGAGGAAGTATTTTAGAAAAGTTTGTTCACATGATCGTGTTATTGTGGCATTGAATGTTGACAAGGAGAATTATTTAAACTATGAAATAAGTACAAGTGGTAGCACTATCGGAAACGTATGCCTGCATTGTCATGACAGCAAGGAATTAAATTTCTTTGGAGAACCAAAAAAATTCCATTGTACAAATGGTGGATATGCGAGATTGAAATTTCTGGAGATGATTGCACTCAAAGAGAACGCTAACATAAAAATAATAGTGGATGAAGAGGTTTATCTTCTTGCTAGTGCTTCTGGTAACATGCTATCTGTTGATAGAACCTATCGTTATCTTTTAGGTATTAGATAAAATAGGGGTTGATGAAGAAAAGCTTATTTATTAGCATTCAAATGAAAGCAAAGACAAAAAGAAAGTCCTACTCTTCTACTAATATCATAAACCATATATTGTCTACATGCAGGAACTGTTAGCTTTGTAAAAATGATGTTGTAATTGACAGTGAAATTGCCGGAAAAATATAAAGGGTATTGGTGGAAAATATCACTAAGGAATATAAAAATGGATCGATGAAAAACAAAGTGCCAGCAAACGCTACTACCATTGATCAAACAGTCAATGAATTAAGTAATACCAAAGACGAAACGCATATTAAACTTCTCGGTGACACACCAGTAAATATTATCTATGACTCAAAATGGAATAATGATTTTTCTACTGATTACAAGTTAAGCGAAGGCAATAGCTACAATATCAAGAGAGAACATGGAGAACTATTTTATGGAACAGATTCAAAATTTCCAAAGTTAATCATTGGTATTAATAATATATAATAATGTATCTACTATATATTTATATTTATATCACATGTCATTATTTCATTAAAAAAATGTTATCTATTACTTTGTTACATTTCCATTATTTCTAGGATACGCTGTTAGATTCATAGAGTTTTAATTAGAAACAAAAGCACATACAAATACATAGATTCAGACATACAAACCGACAAAGACAAGTACTGGGAGAAGCAATTATCCGCCCACCCACAAACACTTATATTTGAAACAAAAGCACACACAAATACATAGATTCAGACATACAAACCGACAAAGACAAGCACTGAGAGAAGCAACCACACACACAAACACGCTATGAGATTCATAGAGCTTTTATTAGAAACAAAAGCACATACAAAGTCGGCCTCGACCGAGTCTGTTGATTTTGAATTGAAGTTATCAAGTATTTTGCAATAGATTGCATGAACTGAAAAATTGGTAATAAAATTGGTAATAACTACTCCGTTCAATCCTCAGACAAATGGAGTGGCAGAAAGATTTAACGGAATTTTAATTAGTATTTTGAGACGTTTTGTAAAAGATAATGTAAATCCATGGGACAAAATGCTTCCTTATGTCTTTTTTGCATACAAGGAAACTCCACACCCAGCTACAGGGTTCTCACCATTTGAATTACTATATAGGACAAGCCCGAGGGGGATGTTAGACATTTTAAAGGAATCATGGGAGAATGATGAGAAAAATGCCGATTATGGTACGAAAAAATACGCAGAAAAACGAATATAGTACAATTAATTCGCCGAAACGCGCGAATTCGCAGAAGAAGATGAAGTCGTCATATATTAGGAAGTTATTTGATAGAATTAGATAGACCAAGAAAAAGGAAGAAATTTAACATATGAATTTCCTGAGGAAATTTGATAAGGAGAACGAAAAGAGATATCACAAAAATCCGCAGAAGCACTGCGTCATGATTTCGACCTAAAAAAATGGCAAGGAAAAAGCCCCCTTGGATACAACAGAAACACATATAAATGTCATTGAAAAAGTTTCGTCAAAAACCCATCTGAGCTAAGATCAGAAATACCAATTAAAAAAGTTACTCACGGAATCTGCGGACCTATTAACGACCCGAACAGGAAAAGAGAGGGTGTGGTACATAAAATACCAGTAAAATAAAACAAACCAAAAAAACAAAACCCGTGCTGAATACCAGAAGCTAAAAGGAAGGATATTAAAAAAGAAATTGACAGAATGCCTGATTTAGGGGTTACAGAACCATCAAAATCAAAATACACAGTGCCAGTCAGACTACTTGGATGACATTATAGTTTTTTCAAACTCTACTACTATTACTACTACTACTAACAACTCACCGTAGCACAAAGCCGCCTGAGGCCAACACAGCTAGGCACGATCCTCCTCCACCCCAATCTATTCAAAGCCTCCCTTTTTACACCCGCCCACGAAGTTCCCATTTCCTTTAAATCTTTCTTTATGACGTCCTCTCACCCCAGACGGGGACGACCTGCTTTCCGTTTAGCCCTAGATGGTTGGCCGAAAATAACAACCTTCGGCAATCTGTCATCCTTCATCCGCACAACGTGCCCTAACCACCTCAACCTTTCTGTCATTATAGCCCTAGAGAGCGGTATTGAACTACATTTTTCGTATAGCCTATTGTTTGAAATACAGTCAGTCAGCCGGGTACCCAGAACAATCCTTAAGCAATTTCTCTGGAAAACATCTAGCAAATCTTCATCCGCTTTTCGGAGCGTCCATGCTTCAGAGCCATATTTGACCACTGTCATCACTGTAGCTTCTAATATTATAATCTTGGTTTGCAGACTTATCTTCCTATTCTTCCAGACTTTTTTTTAACTGTGAAAAAACACCCTGAGCCTTGGCTATTCTATTTTTAACATCTTCACTGCTCCCACCATCTTTATTAATAATACTACCAAGGTAAGTGAAGCTTCCCACCTGATCAATCTTTTCATTACCCAACGTTACCTTTTCATCTTCTCTTATTCCTAGCCTTAGTGACTTAGTCTTCCTAACATTAATTTTCAAACCAATTCTATCACCCTGAACTCGCAAAACCTCTAAAACTTCAGTTATTTTGCTCACACTTTCATCTAGGATGCTTAAATCATCAGCATAATCCAAGTCCAGGAGACTTTTTCCTCCCCATTTGATTCCGTGGTCTCCCATTGCCTTTCCTGTGCTCCTTAAAACAAAGTCCATCAAAATAATCCATATAAAGGGGAATAGAACGCAGCCCTGATTAACTCCTGATTTAATATAAAACCAGCTGCTAACCTCATTTCCTACCTTAACCGCCACAGTGTTATTCTTGTACATAGCACTAATCACTAATGTATGCACTAATGTAAGCACTAATGTATGTGTCTGGTATACCATACAAGGATAAAACCTTTACCAAAGCTCTTCTATCAACAGAATCAAACGCTTGCTCGTAATCTATAAAACCGAGGACCAAAGGTGTTTGAAAATTCAGGCACTTCTCAATTATTAGCCTAAGAGTGAAAATTTGGTCGACACATCCTCTACCTTTTCTAAAACCGCACTGCTCTTCTCTTAAAACTTTGTCTATGGCATCTCTCATTCTAAAAAGTATCATATTACTAAGTAATTTACTACCTACAGAGACCAGACTAATGCCTCGATAATTACCACACTCACTTTTATCACCTTTCTTATAAAGTGGCTTAATTAAGGTTTTCCTAAAATCGTTAGGTACTTCCCCTTTTCCAAAAATCATATTCATAATCTTCAATAACTTATTTCTGACCTCAGAGCCACCATATTTAAGAAACTCATTTACCACCCTATCAGCACATGGAGCCTTATTATTCTTTAATCCTTTTAGTACTGTTGCTAATTCCTCCTCACAAAACAAATCTTCCTTCACATCCAAAGTATCACAAACTTTTTCATTTTCCTCTATATTTTTTCCTGTAACTCTTTGTCAGTTAAGCAAGTTCTCAAAATGTTCGGCCCATCTCTCTTTAGTTTTTTCCTTATCGCTATTTGCGACCCCATTCCTATCTTTAACTGGGACAAGTCCGGATTGACTACTCCCTCTCAATTTGTTAACGTGCCAGTACAAAATTTTACTATTATTCCTTCTAGCTGCATCTTCCAGATCCTCGGCAAATTTATCCATGGCCTCCACTTCACACCTCCTTAGTTCATATTTTAATGCTTTCTCCACTTTCTTTACATTTCTTTTGTTTTCATACGATTTATCACTCAGATAATTCTTGTACAAGTCCTTTCTCCTTTCTATTAAACATAAAGCTTTTTCACTAATATTCTTAGCTGCAGTTCTAGCTTTCTTCCCTAATACACCTTCAGCAACTTCAAAAATTATTTTTATAAAATTATTCCAACCATATTCCACATTATCAAATTTTAAACTCTCAAGTTTAGTATTCAACTATTCCTGGAAAGTTTCTCTCAAATTCTCATCCTGGAGTCTACCAACATCATAAATTCCCGGGAGGTAGTAATTCTTCCGATATTTCAGTTTTAAATTAACCCTTGACACTACTAGATGGTGATCTTTACTTTTAAAATCAATAACAGCACTCCTATATACCCTAGTATCTTGTATTTATCCTGCCAGTCCTCGGTTTACTATAATATAATCAATAAGGTTTGCTGTATTACCATCACGTGAATACCATGTTAACTTATGAGCCATTTTATGACCAAACACCGTATTGGTTATAACTAGATTGTTATACCTAAAAAATTGCAAAAGTCTGTATCTATTGCTGTTTTCTTTTCCTACACCAAATTTACCTAGGCTGGGATACCATCTATCCCTATTTCTACCAACCTGGGCATTAAAATCTCGCAGTAATAGCATCATATTTCTACCTGGAACCTTGTCTATTTGCTCCTGTAACTGTAAGTAAAATTCATCTGAGTCCCTAGTATCTCCGTCAGTCGGTTCTACAGGGCCGTATACTACTATAACTGATACCCTGAACTTTCTAGTCATAAAATGAGCAATTAGTATTCAAACGCGTTCAATGAAAATAAAACACATACGAAACAGGTGTTTACCAGGCTCAGGAGAGCTGGATTAACTTTGAAAGGGAAAAAATGTAGATTGGTGCAGTCAGAAACAGAGTACCTGGGAAACATAATAGGGAACGTTTTTTCCCATTATGGAAAAAACGGAAAAAATTAGAAACGCAGCAAGTCCCAAATACAAAGAAAAAAGTTTGGTCATTTTTGGGATTGGCAGGATATTATCAAAGATTTATATCAATTTTTGCAACGATTGCTACACCGTTGACGGAGTTTACAAAAAAGAGTCTCTTAGACCCCGTAAAATGGACGGAAATTGAACAAAATGCATTTGATACACTTAAAGACACTCTTTGCAGCAAAAGATTACTGAGAAATCCAGATTTTTCCTTGCCATTTGTGCTACAAACTGACAGTTCAGATTACGGATTAGGGGCAGTTCTATCTCAAGATTTTAAGGAGGGGGAACATCCAATAATATTTATATCCAGAAATTTGACAAAATCGGAACTAAATTATAGTACAATTGAAAAAGAATCTCTTGCAATAGTATATGCGGACAAAAACTTGACTATTATGTATATGGACGAAAATTTAAAATAATGACGGATCGCAACCCATTAAGATGGTAAAAAATAGTGAAGCCATAACCAACAATTAGCACGATGGGCACTGTCCTTCCAAGAATACGATTTCGAAGTAAAATCAAAACCGAGGACAGATAACGGGAATGCTCACGGTATGGCCTGATTGTGAAAAAAATATACATATTGAGAATTTAAAATTAGTTGGGCTATGCCTAGCTAACAAAAATAAATAAATAATAGGGAGTGGGATAAAAAGAGGTCTAAGACCCATGGGGAATAAAACAAGATGCTCATAAAATAGAGTTGAACGTCCTATAACAGGTTGGGGAAAAGTGGGAAATATTGAATGTCGGGTTGGATTAGAAAAGCTTGAGAGGGAATCTGAGAGTAGTCCTATCAACTCTAATGGAGATGTAATCTCTTGGGGGGGGGGGGGAGGAGGAGAACCCCTTTGGGGAACAATGATTAATGGGTGATTCACTCAACTGGTTGGCAAGTTGGAACCCTGTTACGGAGGTTTTGCCTCCCAGATCTGGAATCCTTTGGGGTTACTCTCTCCCAGTCACTTCATATTTCACCCAAATCTTTCTTCAGCATTCCTATTAATAGTTTTTACTCTTCATGGGAAATTATTTCTGACGAGCCTTATTCAGTGAGAGGCGTATCGAAATTTCATCTTCAATTAGTATCAACGCCTATTTTCATTTGATAATCCCAGGGGAAGGAGCCCAGAATGAACTGATTATTGATTCACTCAAATTTTTAGCTGATTTCCCATTGCGTCTATCGTCTTCACAGGTCTGTGGTTTTTTTGTCTTCGATTAGTTGAAAGTACGCCAAGGGGCAATTAATATTTTAATTGAGATGTGGTGTTGTTTCCACCGGTGGAAATTAAGAAGTTCAGCCAATTTTTCATGATGACTGGCATCATCGAATGTGCTAGAACCCGATTCTATGCTCTTTCAAATGTAAATTCGTGAGGGCGACAAATTTTTGGTAATCATGCTAAGCACTATTATGTTCTGCTAATCTGATGGACTTTAATTTTCAAAACCTCATTTGGACGCCCTTAAGATCTAGACCATGGCGGCTCTGCAGTAGAGACGTGTGGATGGCGACAAATTCAGAGCCAAGCGGTGGAAGCAGTAGCACCGACGCTGGGACGTAATATTGGATAGCGCAAGGCTATTGACAAAGACATGGCCATTCCAAATGCTACAAATATGTTGCCTGCTTATACCAAATATTCTCAAAGATATAAAGCATAATTTGGCGCAAAGCCGATCATTGTGGTTAACAAAATGGCAGAGAAGGTTATAGAAGAAGCAAAAGCTAGGATCTGGCGCTGTGGCTTCTCTGCAAAAGCACAGAAATCATTGTCGATGCTAAATCTTCATACAGACACTGGCTGTGAAGAACCTCCTCTAACAGAGTGCAATATCTGTTTTACTGTATTTTGTGATTACAAGAAATAT
Source organism: Artemia sinica (assembly GCA_027921565.1). Lineage (NCBI taxonomy): Eukaryota > Metazoa > Arthropoda > Branchiopoda > Anostraca > Artemiidae > Artemia > Artemia sinica. Next base: position 50,756,959 of record CM051267.1, read on the forward strand.
GCTGCTCTCTTTATAGAACATAAAATAGGAGAACAAGAAGATGTCCCATATGCTTGCGAGAATTTATTGATGATATGAGGCAACATTTAATTTTAAAAGGTCATTTTCATAAAACGTGTCTGATGCAATACACTATGAAACAATAGACTCAAATAATCAGAAAACACATTTCATTATTAGTTTGGATTTTAAAAAACCTTAGAAAAGATTTTGAGTGTAAAATATGTGAGAGAAGATTCGACTTTCATTCAAAATTAGAAAGCCATCAAAAAATGCACAGGCGGAACTCATTTAAATGTGATATACGTCAAAAGATTTTTTCTAAATCAAACAGTTTGACTAGGCATCAAAGAGTGCATACAGGTAAGAAACTACATAACTGTAATGTACGTCAGGAGGATTTTTCTCGATCAAACCATTTGATAAGACCCCAAAGAGTACACGCTGGTGAGAAACCTTATAAATGTAATATATGTCAAAACACACATCAAAGAGTTCATACAGGTGAGAAACCTTAAAGGTGTGACGTGGGCAAGAAAAATTTTCTCGATCGAGCCATTTAAATAGCCACCAAAGAGTGCACACAGGTGGAAAACTATATAAATTTAATGTATGTAAGGAGGATTTTTCTAAATTATACCATTTGATAAGGCACCAAAGAGTGCACACAGGTGGAAAACTATATAAATTTAATGTATGTAAGGAGGATTTTTCTAAATCATACCATTTGATAAGGCACCAAAGAGTGCACACAGGTGGAAAACTATATAAATTTAATGTATGTAAGGAGGATTTTTCTAAATCATACCATTTGATAAGGCACCAAAGAGTGCACACAGGTGGAAAACTATATAAATTTAATGTATGTAAGGAGGATTTTTCTAAATCATACCATTTGATAAGGCACCAAAGAGTGCACACTGGTGAAAAACCATATAAATGTAATGTATGTCAAAAGAGTTTTTCTCAATAAAGCACTTTGAGTAGACATCAAAGGGTATATACAGGTGAGAAACCATATAAGCGTGATATGTGCAAGAAAATCTTTTCTGAATCAAGCCATTTGAATAACCACCAAAGAGTGCACACGGGTGAGAAACCATACCTGTTTGTTTAATCTTTTATTTTACGGAATTACTATAAAAGAATTCTCTACTTTAGGGGTAGCACTTTCTACACTGTAAAGTTCTGATGGCGTGCCTCAATTGCAATTCTTAGGCCAAAAACCATTCAATACGGTAGAAAGGCGTGCAGAAAAGAAAGGGGCAATACCTAACGATCTTAGGAAATCCCAATTTAACCGTTCTATAGGATAGGAGATAAGAGTAAGTGTGGTAATTATAGAGGCAATGGCCTGGACTCTAAAGGTAGTAAATTACTTGGTATTACGATACTTTTTAGATTGAGAGACAGAGTTATAAGATAAGAACATTGTAGTTTTAGGTTTTAGGAAGTGCCTGAGTTATGAAAACACCTTTAAACCTCAGTTGTATAGATTATAAGTAAGTCTTCGATTTTGTTTACAGAAAGTTTTTAGCCAAGGTATTATCTTTGTGTTGTATAGCAGACAAATTCATTGAAACAATAAGTGCTATGTGTGAGAATAACACTGGTGCGGTTAAGGTAGGTAATGAGGCTAGTAGCTAGTTTCTTATCAAACAGTTCGTGGTACAGAACTGTATAGAAAAAGTGACTCGTCTCAGAAGTAACCGAAAATCTAAAAAACGGAATTTTGACACTAATGGATATATCAAAAGAATTAGATTTTCATGCTGATTTTAAATATATAGATTTCATCAAGTTTAGTCTTACCCTTCACGAGTTACAAGCCTGAGAAAACGTGCATCATTTTCAAAAAAAAGGGGAAACACCTCTTAAAAGTCATTGAATCTTTCAATGTCATTAAAAGTCAAATCACACGCCAGGAAAGATTCAGCGTATCAGAGAACCTTATGAAACAGGATACAAACCACAAAGAATCAGGCACCTAGCTCAGTCCAATATATACATTGGTGGGTTCTTCTAATGATCGTCTTTTAATATAAAGCAGTTAGTAAACTTAGCATATGGCTTCGTGATGTCCTTAAACTAAAAATCCCGTGTTTGATCACAGGTCATTTTAATTGTTATTTAAATTGCAGTTTGTCTTCAGCTTCTATCCGTACTTCTTAACTGTATGGAATATGTGGACGTACAATGACCATATTGTGTCGTGTAATCTTGATTCACGTTGTTTTGAGGTATTTTCTAATTTTCAAGTTTCAGACTTCCGTTTGCTTTTAGTTTTAAACGAAAAACTCCTTGGATTCCCGTGTTACAAGCTCATACTGTTCACAGGCATAAGTGGTATACTTGTCGCGATTGAAAAAAAAATCCACAAATCTCATCACATTGAAACTTCTGATAGGATCCTTAACAAGATCCAAGTTCCATTTCATCTTCTGCAAAATTCTTCCATTAAATACATTAATGAAGTTAGATTAACTCTTGATATTTATTCTACATAAATCTGCCATGTGTTTTTATGCACTGAAAAAAAAAAAAAAAAAAAAAAAAAAAAAAAAAAAAAAAAAAAAAAATCCGTATCGGCACCCAAGTTCCTGGGTGGTCAGGAAATCTAGCGCTGTCTGAAGCTTCTGGTACAAATTATGGAGAGATTACTTATATCCCCTTCAAGGAATGTTCTGCAGGAGCACCAAAAAAATGTTCTGCTAAGGAACTTGCCCTTCATCGATCTAAAATGCAAAACACTTGTTTCCGAGAAAGTTAAGAATTCACCTGATCTACTGTGGAATATTTTACCTCGTACTATCTCCTCCAATTTTCCAGACCTCATAATATCTCCTCCGATTTGCCAAACCTGAATGACATTCCTTTATCCGAAAGGGTATCCCATTTTTCAAATGACTTTTCTGAGCCTGATCCTGTTTTAGAGTCTTCGTTGATGGATCTCCTGACCTTGATTTTGTTGTTACTTGTGACGTTGTCGTAAAAGTCATATCTCAACTCAAAAAGAAAGTGTTTTGTGGGATAGATAAGGTGAGCACTCTGAACATCATTAACGGAAGTTATATACTGGTGCGTCACCTCAGCTTTCTCATGCAAATTATTATTTGATAGGTATTGTTCCTTCCTCGTTCTGTATTGGTAATCTGACTCCGACTCCCAAAAAAGGAAAATCTGAGTCGCAATGTTCATCCTTCCGTCCTATCACCATTTTTACTACGCTCTTTAGACTTTTCGAGTTCCTTTTTATTGATGAGCTAAGACTGAAATGTTACGTTCCCCTATATCAACTCTGTTTTCAGACTAATCTTGGCTGTTCTCATGCTCTTACAGCAGTTTTTACCGCCCTCGTCGACACTGAATCTTCGGGAGTAATTCTGATCCTCGCCAGAACTGACGTTATACGTACGTTCGATTCCTTAATTCATTTGTCTATGCTTCTTCATATGGCAAAGCGAGAGGTCAGCCTATCGGTAGTCCGTGTTCTCAGGGAGTTGTTTAGAAATCTTAAGGTACGCTTAAAACTCCCATCTCGTTTATCCCCGCAGTCGTATCTTCATCAATCCCAATACAATTGCATTCATTTTCGTGTGAGATCAAACTCCTCTAATCCCTTAAAAATGCCTGTGATTCATTAGTATCTCATCCCCGTTAAGAAAGGCACCAGACAGGGAGCTATCACTTCCCCAACCCTGTTCAATAATAGTGTCCTGGACGCTCAGGCAAAATGTCTCCCTTCTTGTATTCTTTGGGGAATCAATGCGTCTCTTATTGGTTATGGTGATGAAATCTTGAATCTCAGCCGTATTATCTAGCGCATTGAGCAGAATTTCAAAATCCTCAAAGATGAAAATTCAAAAATCGGGCTGCCTTTTAATCCTAAAAAAACGAAGTTGTTCTTTTCAGTTGGCGAAATCCTTCAACTTCACTATTAAGTATGGACGGTTCTCTTATGTTGCGGTGAGTAGTTGTTCAACACCCTTATGTTGAACAATCTTATTCTATTATTAGAAATGTTCCGTTTATAACATCTTTTGAGATATTAAAATTTATATAGTTAGTTTTATATAGTTATATATAATTTATATAGCTAGTCCCACTTGAGGAGTGGCGCCCCTTGAGGAAATTAAAGCCTAGTAAACAACACAGCATTCGCACGGGATTCTGACTAATGGACAATTTTTCTGGGCTTGGTATGTTTTGATGGGCGTCTTTGGGCTGAATAACCTCTTCCTGGCTAATTTATCTATCATGGGTTGCCTCCCCGTAGTAGCATAATATTTGTAGGTCTGAATATATAATGAGTCGGAGGTAATTGCCTTGAGACTCTCTGTGCAGGATTTCGACTCTTGTTGATAGAAGAGCATCGCCAAGTTCTGAAAACCATGTTGTGACCAAGATGAGCCCAGGATTGCACAAAGCCTTCATTTATACTGGAGGTCCCAGGGACTTCTTGCTATCCGGTTCTAAGCCGGCTTAAGCACTTCGGTGTAGACTTGAGAAGATATGTGATCCCCGTCCTGCCCTGGTATCCGGGATCATTGCTTTTCCTTAGGCGAAAATAATTTTCAATAGTTTAAAGAACGTGGAATGTTACGACATTAAAAAATGACTATCGTATCGACATTTTGACTGACGAATTCAGACGATTCGAACTGGATTTATTAGGAGTTTCAGAAACTCATATCCCAGGGGTAGGAAACATGAAATTAGGTGATATAGAATTTGTTTACTCAGGCAGGAAGGATGGGGTGCATAGACAGGGAGTAGGGCTCATGATGAATAAGGAAGCTGCTAAGTCTTGTTTAGGCTGGGAAGGTATTAATAATAGAATACTAATTGCTCATTTAATGACTAGACAGTTCAGGGTATCAGTTATAGTAGTATACGCCCATGTAGAACCGACTGACGGAAATACTAGTGACTCAAATGAATTTTATTTACAGTTACAGGAGCAAATAGACAAGGTCCCAGGTAGAAATAAGATGTTTTTACTGGGAGATTTTAACGCCCAGGTTGGTAAAAATAGGGATAGATGGTATCCCAGCCTAGGTAAATTTGGTGTAGGAAAAGAAAGCAGTAATGGATACAGACTTTTGCAATTTTGTAGGTATAACAATCTAGCTATAACCAATACGGTGCTTGGTCATAAAATGGCTCATAAGTTAACATGGTATTCACGTGATGGTAAGACAGCAAACCTTATTGATTATGTTATAGTAAACCGAAGACTGGCAGGATCAATAGAAGACACTACGATATATAGGAGTGCTGTTATTGATGTTAAAAGTAAAGATCACCATCTAGTAGTGTCAAGGGTTAATTTAAAGCTGAAATATCGGAAGGGTAACGACTTCCCAGGAAGTTATGATGTTGGTAGACTCCAGGATGAGAATTTGAGAGAAACTTTCCAGGAACAGTTGAATACTAAACTTGAGAGTTTAAAATTTGATAATGTGGAGGATGGTTGGAATAATTTTAGAAAAGTAATTTGTGAAGTTGCTGAAGGTGTATTAGGGAAGAAAGCTAGAACTGCAGCTAAGAATATTAGTGAAAAAGCTTTATGTTTAATGGAAAGGAAAAAGGACTTGTACAAGAATTATCTGAGTGAAAGATCCTATGAAAACAAAAGAAGTGTAAAGAAAGTGGAGAAAGCATTAAAATATAAACTAAGGAGGTGTGAAGTGGTGGCCATGGATAAAATTGCCGATGATCTGGAAGATGCAGCTGGACGGCATAATAGTAAAATACTGTACTGGCACGTTAACAAATTGAGAGGGAGTAGTCAATCCGGACTTTGCCCAGTTAAAGATAAGAATGAGGTCGTAATTAGCGATAAGGAAAAAAATAAAGGGAGATGGGCCGAACATTTTGAGAACTTGCTTTACCGAGATAGAGTTACAGGAAAAAATATAGAGGAAAATGAAAAAGTTTGTGATACCTTGGATGTGAAGGAAGATTTGTTTTGTAAGGAGGAATTAGCAGCAGTACTAAAAGGATTAAAGAATAATAAGGCTCCATGTGCTGATAGGGTGGTAAATGAGTTTCTTAAATATGGTGACTCTGAGGTTAGAAATAATTTACTGAAGATTATGAGTACGATTTTTGAAAAAGGGGAAGTACCTAACGATTTTAGGAAAACCTTAATTAAGCCACATTTTAAGAAAGGTGATAAAAGTGAGTGTGGTAATTATCGAGGCATTAGCCTGGTCTCTGTAGGTAGTAAATTACTTTGTAATATGATACTTTTTAGACAGAGAGATGCCGTAGACAAAGTTTTAAGAGAAGAGCAGTGCGGTTTTGGAAAAGGTAGGGGATGTGTCGATCAAATTTTCACTCTTAGGCTAATAATTGAGAAATGCCTGAGTTTTCAAACACCTTTGGTCCTCAGTTTTATAGATTATGAGCAAGCGTTCGATTCTGTTGATAGAAGAGATTTAGTAAAGGTTTTATCCTTGTATGGTATACCAGACAAATACATTAAAGTGATTGATTAGTGCTATGTACGAGAATAACTCTGCTGCGGTTAAGGTAGTAAATGAGGTTAGCAGCTGGTTTTGTATTAAATCAGGAGTTAAGCAGGGTTGTGTTCTATCCCCCTTTGTATGGATTATTTTAATGGACTTTGTTTTAAGGAGCACAGGAAAGGCAATGGGAGACCACGGAATCAAATGGGGAGGAAAAAGTCTCCTGAACTTGGATTATGCTAATGTTTTAAGCATCCTAGATGAAAGTGTGAGCAAAATGAATGAAGTTTTAGAGGTTTTGCGAGTTCAGGGTGATAGAATAGGTTTGAAAATTAATGTTAGGAAGACTAAGTCACTAAGGCTAGGAATAAGTGAAGATAAAAAGGTGACGTTGGGTAATAAAAAGATTGATCAGGTTGGCAGCTTCACTTACCTTGGTAGTATTATTAGTAAAGATGGTGGGAGCATTGAAGATGTTAAATATAGAATAGCCAAGGCTCAGAGTGTTTTTTCTCAGTTAAGATAAGTCTGGAAGAATAGGAAGATAAGTCTGCAAACCAAGATTAGAATATTAGAAGCTACAGTGATGATAGTGGTCAAATATGGCTCTGAAGCATGGACGCTCCGAAAAGCGGATGAAGATTTGCTAGATGTTTTCCAGAGATATTGCTTATAGATTGTTCTGGGTCCCCGGCTGACTCACCGTATTTCAAACGATAGGCAATACGAAAAATGTGGTTCAATACCACTCTCTAGGGCTATAATGAAAGAAAGGTTGAGGTGGCTAGGGCACGTTGTGCGGATGAAGGATGACAGATTGCCGAAGATCTTGGCCAACCATCTAGGGCTAAACCTAAAACAGGTCGTCCTAGTTTGGGCTGGGAGGATGTCATAAAGAAAGATTTAAAGGAAATGGGAACTTCGTGGGCGGGTGTAAAAAGGGAGGCTTTGAATAGATTGGAGTGGAAGAGGAGCGTGCGTAGCTGTGTTGGCCTCAGGTTGCTTGGTGCTGCGGTGAATTGTTAGCAGTAGTATTAGTAGTAGTAGTTTTTTTCTATTGCTATTTGAATGTATAAACTCGAAAATATCTGACTAGCCGGCACAATATTTTACTATTATTGCATCTGGCTACATGTTCTAACATTTATGCTATTTACCTCTTTTTCTTTTCTCTGTTGCATCAGTTACTATAAGACAGACTTCGGTCCTTACTCTAAGTCCTTACAATAAACGAGCTAAGGCTGCAACACTGATATTCACTAGAAAATGTATTATTTACCATGGGTAATTGTTTGTTCTTTAGTGTAATACAAACAGGACAAAGCCTACAGCTTTCACTTCTTTGAAATAGTAAGGGAAAAATCTCAAACAACCACGTGGCTAACTATGTGGCTAAAAGTTATGTTATTCCAATGATCGTATTTTAATGTAAAAAACTTACATAATCCCTATTTATTATTAATTAGCCCCTGTATAACATACCTTAGAGAAGCAAAATTCAAAAGGTATTTGCTTCAAGTTATCTGAAACATTAGATTATTTCCATTAGCAAGGGCTAGACGTCGTTATTTACTATAAACTAGATTACAGCTACAGCTGCAACCATGATAGAATAACCACTTCACACACCCATACACAACTTTTAGTTAGTCCGGGGTTTGAATCCCCGTCAGGGAGATCCTTTATAGTATTGAATTTAAAGCATATCTTATGAATTTGAAGTTTAGAAAAAGCCACAGGGTTCATTTCCTTTGGGCTTGAGTTTGCTCTTTACTAGAAAACCGCTCCACGCACCCGTACACACCTTTCAGTTAGTATTATAGGTTAGAGTTCGTTCTTATTGTAAATAACTAATCTAAAAAATTTCAGGCATTTTTATGGTTTGAATTAAAAATATTGCTCAGACGTTATAAATATTTTTGCAGTTTGTAGTTAAATAAAATTATTTTATTTAAAATTTTCAGGAATTATTCAAGTTTTAGTTGCAAAATCAGATTTTTCTCTAGTACCCCCCAAAAATTACTGTATTTTACATAACTACATCTGCATGTTTTTTAAAATGGTAAAAATCCTAATGTGATTTTTGTATGCAGGACGATAATAATAAAAATCACAAGCTGTGATAAGTCAAAAGAAAAAAAGTGTAGTCTACCACAGGCTTTTAACATTGTAAAATTACTTCCGTCACCTTTAAACTTAAAAATAGTTTCTTCAAACAAAAATAGGGTGAACAGGACTCATCACAGGTTATTATTAGACGAAAGAAATAAAGAGCAGTTTATGACATTGTAGAATCAATTCAGTCATCTTCAAACTTAAACATAGTCTCTTCAACCAAAAATGTGGTGGACCGGACACATCACAAGTTATGATTAGTCGAAAGAAATAAAGTGTAGTTTACAACAGGATTTTAACAATGTAAAATGACGTTCGTCACCTTCAAACTTAAAAATAGTCTCTTCAACCAAAAATGTGTTGGACAGGACGCATCAAAAGTTTGGATTAGTCGAAAGAATTAAGGTGTAGTCTACGACAGCCTTTAAGCAATGTAGAGTCACATCCGTCAACTTCAAAGTTGAAAATAGTCTCTTCAAACGAAAAGGTGGTCGAAGGGACACATCGCAAGCTGTGATTAGTCGAAAGAAGTAAGGTGCAGTCTAAGACAGTCTTCAAACAGTGTAGAATGACTTCCGTCACAATCAACCTTACAAATAGTATCTTCAACCAAAAATGTGGCGGACATAACAAATCCCAAGTTGATATTAGTCTTAAAAAATAAAGTGTAGTCTACATCAGGCTTTTAACAATCTAGAATTACTTTCGTCACCTTCAAACTTAAAAATAGTCTCTTCAACCAAAAATGATGGGGACAGGACACATAAAAAGTTATGATTAGTCGACAGAAATAAGGAGTAGTCTACAAAAGACTTTTAACATTGTAGAATCACTTCCGTCACCTTCAAACTTAAGAATAGTAACTTCAACCAAAAATATGGTGGACAGGACACATTCCAAGTTATGACTAGTTGAGAGAAATAAAATGTGATTTACGACATGCTTTTAGCAATGTAGAATCTCTTCCGTCACCTTCAAACTTAAGAATAATCTCTTCAATCAAAAATGTGGTGAACAAGACACATCACAAGTTATGATTAGCCGAAAGAAACAAAGTGTAGTTTACGACAGACTTTTAACAATGTAGAATCACTTCAGTAGCCTTCAAACTCAAAAATAGTCTCTTCAACCAAAAATATCGTGGACAGGATACATCAAAAGTTATGAATAGTGGAAGGAATGAAGGTGTAGTCTAAGACAGGCAGAAATTATAATAAATAGCCCAGTCAACTTCAAAACGAGCAAAAATTAACATGTGTAGGGCTGATAACCCCCATGCCTTCTCAAGACCAAAGCACAGTTTGCGCTTTAATTGTAGGTGACAACTTTTTACACTTAATTTTTTTACAGAGATTATCACGGAGGCAAACTTGTGCCTCTTTAAAGAGGCGACCCACCACAATGTCAAGCGATTTCCGGTCCTAGCGGTCGCAGAGAGACGGTGGAGATCGCATTTTGTAGCCTAAGCTCAAACTAAGAAATCTGCAAAATTTAACCCCCCTCCGACTTTATCTTCATGGGGAAAGTGGACCGGAAGTTTCGACCCTCCCACCACAGCCCCCCTTTAACGTTGTTCGATCGGGCTGAAATTTAGAGGATAAGCTTTCCTAGGGCCTTGGAGCTTATCCTCAAAATTTAAGCTCAATCCGATCACTCCTTCCCTGTTTTACAAAAACCAAATAAATGTTCATCAATTTTTTTTTGTTAGCCACGCCTACAGGCCACAGTTGGCAAGGGATCCAGGTGAATGAGGACTCATTCGAAGCAGAATTCGACCTGTTAGGGAGTGGGAGATTTTCAGACCGAAAAAATTATCCCCCGAATTTACATTTACGAAAAACCTCGTTTTCGTATAAGAGCCCATGTTAATTTTTCCCACCACAGCCCCCCTTTAACGTTGTCCGATCTGGCTAAAAATTTAGAGAATAAGCTTTCTTATGGCCTGGGAGCTTATCCTCAAAATTTCAGCTCAATCCGATCACTCCTTCCCTGTTTTCCAAAAACCAAATATCATTTTTTTTTATCTGACACGCCTACATGCCACAGTTGGCAACGCATCCGGGTGAATGAGGACTCATTCGAAGCGGAATTCGACCTGTTAAGGCCTTTTGATATTTTTAGACCGAAAAAATTATCTCCCGAATTTACATTGACGAAAAACCTCGTTTTCCTATAAGAGCCGATGTTAATTTTTGAAATTCCTAAAAGCATAGTATTTCATTATTAAATTATATCAAAACAGTCCTTTTAACCTGACAAGACCGACTGAAAGCTTCCAAAAATTCCAGCTCTTTCCCAGAGGTTTTTTTTTTTGTCGAAAAACGAAAATCTTACTTTCTATTTGCTTGCGTCGAAAATAGATTGCAGAGACTAAAAATAATTATCTACAGTCTCTGATGGTACAGTGGTCACTATACGAGCCTATCATGCGGAAGACCCGGGTTCGATTCCCCGTCAGAGTAAACTTTTTATATATTGAATTTAAAGTAGTATCTCTTAAATTTAAAGTTTGAAAAAGAAACTCAGTTTCTTTTTTAAATCCAATCTATTAAATCCTTTGGCTCAACAGGCGTCTCCAGATGAATATCACAGTCGGCCTTCAGCTTACAGGTAAGTCTCCACTGCTTTGATAACATACCGTATACCCGCATAACCCGCATGCTCGAAGAAAAGTTGAAAAAAAAAATCTTACTGTGCATTTGATTTGAGTATTCAGGAATTAAAAGCCTTAACAAAAAAATCTTCAAAAGCGGGGGGTTTGGTGGGCGGCAGCACCCCAACTTTAACTCCTGACATGATCAGCTAGCAGTTAGTCAAGTAATAATAAGTAATAAACTGTACAAAAACGTGCAGAAATTATTTGAAAAAAACTACGTTTTCTAAAGAGTTAAAGAGGCTGAGTCACAAGTTCGAACCTTAAAACGTACAGGGATTAGGAGGTACAGTTGGGGGGCTGCCGCCCCCCAAACCCCCCGCTTTTGCAGCCTCTTTTGTTAAGCTTTTTTAAGTCCTGTAGCCTGCAATCAGTTGGTCGTACCAAGTTCATCACATTATAGCTTATTATCGGTTAGGGAAAAATCTCCTGTAAAAAATCCAGCAGGCAGGCTCAGTACTGTTTCTAATCAAAGAGATGCAATAGGATGTTCTTACGTTAAAAAATTCAAGCAGACTTCGTTCTTGTTGCAAAGCGTTTCTTTGCAAGGGAAAAAGCGGGGGTTGAGGGGGACGGAAGGCCCCCAAAATAAAAACCTTAACAAAAGAGGCTGCAAAAGCGGGGGGTTTGGGGGCGTATCACCCTTTTATATATATATATATATATATATATATATATATATATATATATATATATATATATATATATATATATATATATATATATATATATATATATATAAATATATATCATATATATATATATATATATATATATATATATATATTATATATATATATATATATATATATATATATATATATATATATATATATATATATATATATATATATATATACCTTATCTACTCCTAGGACATATCTTATCCTTGCCCTGAGGGCTATGGGGCTTGTCACCCTCAAAAACATAATTTCCAGACCTTTCAATTACGTTGAACAAAATGGCTATATCAAAATTTTTATTGAATGTGTTCGGGGAAATAGTGGGCGTGGGAGGGGGGTTAGTTGTCCTCCAATCACTTTCGACTAACAAAAAAGGCACTGGCTCTTTCAATTTCCAATAGGATAAGCTGTTTTCGAAGTTTCCTTGGCAATAAATGGCCATCTCAAAATTTCTATCTGATACATTTCGGCAAAATACGAGGTGTGGGGGGGGGGAATCTATCCACCCTTTGATCAGTTTAATCTTAATAAGGGCACTAGAACCTCTGATTATCAATCCAATGAGCCTCTTCCAAAGTTTATACGATCACCCTTACTTTATATACCTCATATGCCCCAGGCATAACTTACAAACCTTGCCCTGAGGGATCTGGGGGGGGAGGGTTGTCATCCTCAAAGACATAGTTTCCGGACCTGTCAATTACGTTGAATAAAATGGCTATCTAAAAATTCGGATTTGATGGGTAAGGAGAAATGGAGGGCGTGGGAGGGGTTTAGTCACCCTCCAATCACTTTCAACTATTAAAAAGGGCTCTAGCCCTTCCAATTTCCAATCGAATGAGCTGTTTTCGAACTTTCTAAGGCAAAAAAGGCCATCTAAAAATTTCTATCAGATACATTTCGGGAAAATATGAGGTCTGGGGTATACACCCTCTGATCACTCTGAATCTTAAAAAGAGCACTAGAATTTTTGATTACAAATCCAATGATTTCCCTTCAAAGTTTTTACGATCACCCTTTCTATATATACCTCATATTTCCTCAGGGCATAACTTAAAACCCTTGCCCTGAGTTCTGTAGGGGGGTCATCATCCTCAAAGACGTAATTTCCGGTCCTTTCAACTACTTTGAAAAAAATGGCTGTCTCAAAATTTTGATTGGATATGTTTGAGGAAATGATTGGCGTAAGAGGGGAATTAGTTGCCCTTCAGTCACCTTCGACATTTAAAAAAGCACTAGCCCTTTCAATTTCCAATCGAACAAGCTCTTTTAGAAGTTTCTACGCCAACAACTGGCCATCTTAAAATTTCTATCAGATGCATTTCGGGAAAATACGAGGTGTTGAGGGGTGGGGGGGTATCCACCCTCTGATCACTCTCAATCTTATAAAGGGCACTAGAACATCAGATTTCCAATCAAATGAACCCATTCCGGAGTTTTTACGATCACCCTTTCTCTATATACCTTATATTCCCCTATTTCACAAGTTATAAGGCTTGCCCTGAGCGCTGTTTGTGTGTGTGTGGGAGGGGGGGGGGAGGGTTGTCATCCTCAAAGACTTAATTACAGACCTTTCAATTACGTTGAACAAAATGGCTATCTCAAAATTTTGGTTGGATTGTGTATGGGGAAATAGTGGGCGTGAGAGGTAGGTTAGTTGCCCTACAATCACTTTTGACTATTAAAAAGGGTAGTAGCCCTTTCAGTTGTGAATAGAATGAGCTCTTTTCGAAATTTCTACAACTTCAAATGGCCATCTCAAAATTTCTATAAGATACATTTCGGAAAAAAACGGGGCGTGTGTGTTTGTGTGTGTGTGTGTGGGGGGGGGGGGGGTTGGTTATCCACCATCAAAATACTCTGAATCTCAAAAAGGGCACTAAAACTTCTGATTAGCAGTCCAATGAGCCCCATTCCAAGTTTATACGATCACCCTTACTATATAAACCTTAGATGCCCCCAGGGCATTAAATTCATTTAAAGACAACAAAAGGACATCTCAAAATTTCTATCAGGTGCATTTCGGGAAAATACGAGGTGTAGGGGGGGGGGAGGGTATGCACCCTCTGATCAGTTTGAATCTTAAAAAGGGCACTAGAACTTCTGATTACAAATCCAATGAGCCTCTTCCGAGGTCTATACGATCACCCTTTCTTTATACACCTTATATGTCCCCAGGGCACAACTTACAATCCTTGCCCAAAGGGCTCCGGGGGGGTTGAGGGTTGTCATCCTCAAAGACATAATTTCTGAATCTTTCAACTACGTTGAACAAAATGGCTATCTCAATATTTTGATTGAAAAAGTTTAGGTAAATGATGGGTGTGGGAGGGGGGCTAGTTGCCCTCCAGTCACTTTCAACTACTAAAAGGGCACTAGCCCTTTCAATTTCCAATCGAATGAGCCCTTTTTTAAGTTTATACGACATGTCCTTCGATACGAAGTATCCTGGTCTAAAAAAAAAAAAAAAAAAAAAAAAAAAAAAAAAAAAAAAAAAAAAAAAAAAAAAAAAAAAAAAAAAAAAAAAAAAAAAAAAAAAAAATCTGCCCACATCGCTCTGTACTTAGGCAGCGCAGCGCTACCTATGATTAAATAAAAAATAAAAAATTTTCAACTGAAAGTAAGGAGCAACATTAAACCTTAAAACGAACATAAATTATTACGTATATGAGAGGGTCGCACCCTCCTCAACACCTCCCTCTTCACGCCAAAGTTTTTTAGTTATTTTTAAAAGGCTTCAACCGAGCCATGTGTTTCAGGAGTCGTTCTTAAGGAATTGGAAAAAAAAACTCAAACTTAGTTTAATGAGTGAGATGTTGAGGAGGGGGCAACCCCCTCATATGCGTAATAATTTCTGTTGGTTTTAAGGTTTAATGTTGCTCCTTACTTTCGTTTGAAAAACTTTATTTTTTTAATTAGTTTCTGATCGTTTTTTAAATAATGCCACGAAATCTGGGCACACCTCCCTGGAAAAATCCTTCCTCCTCACGGATATATCCTCTAGACAATTCAATTCGGGTGAAAATTTACCACGGACAATTACCCTTAACATCTCCAGGCGTAAAATTAAGTCGACAAAGAAGAAGCAAGACATAAGAAGAATTTCGTATAGGAATCCCGGCAAATTCCTCCAGTGTAAAATTTTCCCTGGAAACTTCCTCCCATGTTATGCATACTTCCCAACAACAAATACTATATGTAAGCAATGGGCAAATTATATAAATTAAAGGCCTTTCCCCAGGGGCTGTTTGGGGAGTAGCGTTATCTCCAAAGGTATAGTTACTGGCTCTTTCAACTATGCTGAAAAAAGTGGCTACCTCAAATTTTGACCAGACAATTTTGAAAAAAAGGGGCGTGGGAGGGGGCTTTGTTGCCCTCCAATCTTCTGGGTCACTTAAAAAGGGCACTAGAACTTTTAATTTCCGTTCGAATGAGCTGTCACCCGATATTCTAGGACCATCTGGTTGATACGATCACCCCTGGGGAAAACAAAAACAAACAAATAAACACGCATCCCTGATCTTTCTTGTGGCAAAAAATACAAAATTCCACATTTTTTCAGATAGGACCTTGAAAACTCTACCCTAGGGTTTTCTGATACGCTTAATCTGATGGTGTGATGTTTATTAAGATTCTAAGGATTTTAAAGGGAGTTTTCCTCTAATTCAAAAAATCAGGCGAATTTTTTCTGGTTCGTAGTCTTCGATGATTTGTTTTTCTTAACTTAAAGAAACTTATAATTAAACTTAATGACAGTTATTATTAAGCTTAATGATTAAACTTAATTAAACTTATGATTAAACTTAATGAAACTTATATATTTGGAATAAGCATGGGCCCAGCAAAAGATTTAAAACAAACACTATTATACAGGAACTGATAGCGCACTGTTACAACACTTGCTTGTGTTTTCAATTTTTGTTCAACGACATTTTAGCAGGTTTTTGGCGTAATTTTGAATGTCTCTGGCAATAGTGCAATAACTTAATGTGTTTTAGCAATAGTAGAATCCTCGAAGACTCAATAAAAAATTTAGCATCAGTGCATCCAATCGTGAAGCATTTTGGCCACCTAGTTGTAAGGAGGCAACCCATGATGAGAGGCCAGTGCGGGAGGCACAATTCATGGATAAACTTTTAGTTAAATAAAGTGACTAATCCATATCTTCACTCTTTATATTTATTAATCAAACAAATGAAACCAAGTCACATAAAATAATTGACAAAGAATGTTTACAAATAAAGAAAATACATCTAACCCGTGAATTTCAAATATCTACTACTGAATAGCAGCATTTACAAACTCTAACAAACTGAGAAACAATTTCAACTGGAATGCCAAAGAAATCCACGAAAGCAGTAGTAAAAGGGAGAACGAAAATAAATACAAATTATCAGTAAGAATTTTTAGCAAAAACACAAACACCTTTAATAAAATCAGAATATGCAAAACAACATAAAAACGAATAATCGGAAACAAATATCAACAATTTTCCCATACAAAAAAAAAAAAAAACGAAATAGTTTTGTCAAAGAATGCATTACAACTTAAAACTTCATAGGTGTACCTCGGTTTGACACATGAGAGTAAGGAGGAAAAAGTAATTTGGCTTAGAGTATTGAAGCAGTAGGTCTGAACCAAATAAAGGGTCTTAAACAGTCCACTGAAATATCTGTAAGGATAATGATCAAATATTAGTGACTTCATTAACCGATTAAGCACCCCATTTCCCGATATTTACCTCCAAAAGTAGTAACCCTCTTTAACTATGCCTGAGACTGCAACAAACCCGATTAGTGACTTCAATAGCCGATTAAGCACCCTATTAAGCACCCCATTTCCCGATATTTACCTCCAAAAGTAGTAACCCTCTTTAACTATGCCTGAGACTGCAACAAACCCGATTAGTGACTTCAATAACCGATTAAGCACCCCATTAATCACCCCATTTCTCGATATTTACCTCCAAAAGTAGTAACCCTCTTTAACTATGCCTGAGACTGCAACAAACCCAAAAGGTTGAAATAAAAACAGACAAATACAGATTAAAATTTAATAATAAATCTAAATAAGAATTCAGTAGATAAGTATGTAAATTAATATTTTATATACATACATATATATATATATATATATATATATATATATATATATATATATATATATATATATATATATATATATATATATATATATATATATATATATATATATATATATGTATATATATATATATATATATATATATATATATATATATATTTGTGCGACAAGCTTGTTAAAGCTTACCGTATCTTGGTATTAATAAATAAATAAATAAATAAATAAATAAATATATATATATATATATATATATATATATATATATATATATATATATATATATATATATATATATATATATATAATATGTAAACGTAGAAGTGAAATCTTCAAGTCTTACAAATAAGAGGGCTAAAGAACTCACAAGGAAAAACAATTACTGCTTACTGTAAAAAAAGAAAGAAAAAAAAATATCACTGTCAAAGATTTTAGGTTTCAAGCGCTTTTCAGTTTAAAGAAGTTATCAACTTAGAAAGTGTTTAAAATGCATTACTGGTAGCATTGCCAGTCAAGGAAAAATGTGACATTATTAAAAGTGCCATCCATGAAAGATTAATTAAAAACTCCTAAGAAACTTGGTACAGGGTTGCCCGAAAGAAGATCTAAATCTGATTTGAACATAAAAAGCAGACCTTAAACACATACCATCAAACACTCCTGTATATATCGTTGACAACTGCATTAAAGCTGCTAACATCGGTATAACGATTGCTTCTACTGCAACATTTCTCAACCTAAAAGCGACTTTTAATTATCTTGGGTTACCTTGTCTCAATTCTATGTATTTAAATCTAACATCAGACATGGAAATTACTGCGATTTTGAACAGTTTCTAATGTGTTTATAAATAATTTGAACATATTTGAACACCTTCTAATATGCTTATCAATAGTTAGAACAGTTTCCAATGTATTCATAATATGTTTATTAATAGTTTGAACATATTTGAACGGTTTCTAATAAATTTACTAATAATATGTTTATAATGTGTCAATAAATAGTAAGTTTACTTAAAACCCAAAATGCATTATGGTTAACATTACTGATTTAGTCAAAAGCCCAAACAGTCCGTTCAAACAGATACCTAAGTCACTGAAACATCAAAACAACTTAAGATAAACTAAAGGATGAAATAAAGATCCTAAACAAACATATGAATGAAAAAATTATTTCATTTTGTTATATAATATTTCGTCAATTTTTTTGTAAATGTTTGATAGCACTTTAGATCAGAGATCCTCAGCAACGTGTCACAACAAGTGCTCTATGTTTCCTCACCTTGAAGTTATATTTCAAAATTCAAACTGTAACTGTATATGGAAGCTCGAATATCCAATTTAGAACCCCCAGGGCGGGGAACAGAAACAATCAGACCCTTTCCCTAGATGGCACTTTTCTGATGTATGCAAATGAAAAAAAAACGTTTAGAAAACAATGTACACGGCTACTTTTATTTTGTAAATCAACTTGTTTCCTTTTATGCCGTAAACGTTGGGCATGACGTTGACGTTTGATTAACGTTTTAGGCATAAAAGAAAACAAGTTGATTTACAAAACAAAAGTAGCCGTCAATAAGAAGCCGTCATAAGTATGACGTCAATAAGTAGCGATCAATGTAGCTGTCAATAAGTAACGTTGGCAGGTTAATAATGAGTAACGTTGGGAGTAATTTTATTACTGCCAAGAACTTTCTCAAGGAACCAATTAAGTGGACAGCTGATCTTATATTCATTAATTTGCATGCTAATTCTTAGAATTATTCAGTAGAAGAGGGTTGAAACTAATCTAAAGGAACCGTTCCCATCAGAATAGTTCAAAGATAATAACCCCAAAATACACAATATAGTAATCAGATGCCATCCCTAAGAAAAACCTACACCCTCCCCTTCCAAGAGGCAAAATCTTTTGGACCTAATACACTGTTAAGGAATATTTCTGGAGACAATCAAAGTGAAAACAAGACCTTTACGAAAGATCACTAAGGTCACAGGATATATCCCATGAACCCCTCCCTTAGGAGGTGAGACACGTGTGCACCTATGATACTACCAAAGAATCCCTTCACAGAAACATTAAGTGAAAAGAAGCCTTTATCTAACGGTTCCTAAGCCTATGGGACACATCCTATGATCCCCTGTCCCTAGAAAATCGAGACGTGTGTGTACCTGTGATACTACTAAGAAAACCCTCCAGAGGAACATTAAGTGAAAAGAAGCCTTTATCTAACGGTTCCTAAGCCTATGGAACACATCCTATGATCCCCTGTCCCTAAAAATGGAGATGTGTATGTACCTGTGATCAAGACCGTACCCAGAGCGGGGGGGAGAGGGGTAGGGGGTTTGACCCCCTCCCCTGAAATGTTAGTCTGACTCATTAAAACATAACAAAAATGGATATAAACAAATTTTGTATGCGTTTTTTTAGTCTTTTTGTTTGTGTACACCCCCCCCCCCCCCGAATTTTTTTCCCTCCAGAGACGAATTAAGTGAAAACAGACCCTAATTTAAAGACGATTAAGCTTCTTTTAAGCCTGAAAATTGGGAATTCTCACAAATGTGTTCATTGATAATATCATGAAATTACTAAAAATATTATAAATAAAAATCTATATGAATAAAAAGCAAAATACTAACAGCTTTTATTTTCAAAACACATAATTTTATGCATTTTTATTTTGAATTTCAGATTTATCGACTGATATTAATATTTCCTACTATTTTCCGCGATAAAAACAATTAAGAGGCATTCAGATGTCAAAACACAAAAGTGTACTATCGTATGACTTAGATCGAGTCTGGGCAGGAATTGTGAACTTGTTAATTCAGGAAGTTCAAGATTAAATAAAATCAGGATCTTAAACCCCACCCCCCAGCCCAGTGTTTGCAGGTGTCAACATAGATTTGAATATTAATTTACTAGATTATATGACTGAACTTGTTGACGAAGAGTCTAAACTGATCAGCATATCTTCAATAAATTTTAGTATTGTTTTGAACTGATCAGCTTGTTTTGGAGCTTCCATTAATCACATTATTTAGAGTTTGTTACGCTTATCTTAAGCAGTAGAATAGGAAGGTCGGAGATGTACGCAAACAAAATCAAAATTGCCTAGTGTTTCCCAGGATAAAATGGATTGAGAAGGACTCAACCATCAAAACGTACAAGTGTCCGTAGACGTAGGATTTGTGTCCGTAAGGACACAATTGCGACACAACGTCGCAATTATCTTCGTTTAGAAACGAGCTGTTAACATAATCGTTGGTAACAGAAGTGACGACTACAACAAACTCTTGCAAGAACTGAACCTTGAATCTCTCAGCGACAGACGATTATCACTGATCATGTCCCTCGGCAAGTCACTGCTATCTTCGCCCCATCACAGACTGATCCTCCCAGCCGATGCTCCTGTTAACGAAAGAACCAGATCCCAGTCGAAGCTACAACCCCCGGTCTGCAGGACCAACCGCTACAAAAACACGTTTGTCCCCTTTTTCGTAGAAGCATACAACAAGACTTAGTGTTATTTGTATTCACGTGTCAGTGTTCTTATAGTGTTATTATAGTGTTATTTGTATTTTTTTTCCATATTGTTGTAAAGACGACATAAATTAGCCATGGCTACGCTGTTCGATCTTAATAAACCTATGTCCTATGTATATGTCTATATTTTCGGAAATGGATTTGGTTTACAACGGAAATTTGATGTTTCCGTTATATATAAGAAATATAATGTTCCCTAACGCATCCCCCCAATGGGACCAGATATTGTCTCGTGCTATATACAGAACTTCAGAAGAAAACACTATAATAATAACCTTCGAACTTTAAACCCTCCTAGCCGAGTAGTTAGCACGCTAACCTTGAAATCCTGAGTACAGGGGTTCGCGTCCTGGTGTCGCTGATTATTTAGTTTGAAACGGAGGTTAATGGTGTGACTCTACTCAGCGGTGCCAGAGTCAACCCAACTCTAAATGGTTACCTGAAGAAATCTCGTGGGAAAACACTGGAAGGGTAGAATGTTTTGCCCCCTACCACGCACTCCACTTCAGGGCGAAGGCACAAGATCAAGAAACCGATGCCTGCGCTACGCAGACCGGTCAGCAGGCGAGAAAGTTTCTAAGTTTATAAGATACAGAAAAGTTCTATTCATCAGATTTTTATAGTTTCTTTAATTTTAATTTATAATTTCCACCGTAACTGAGAATTTCATCACATTCAAGTATTATAGTATCAAAACCCATAATCAGAAATTAAATTCATGCGATAGACTCATCTTCCAACTAATTTTACTATGTGCATCCATGTCTCGTGATACATGTTTTGAGATATATTTAGAGTATAAAATCGATTTAAAGCATAAGCAAATTTATGCCGTTAAATACTTGCTAATTCTGTACTTGATTTTTTATAAAAAAGAAAAAAAATTCAAATTTTCCCTTAAATTCTTTAATAAATTTTACGTCAAAGTTTTGTAAATAACAAAGTTTTGTAAATGTTTTAGTTTATTCAAGGGCGGATCCAGGATTTTTTTCGGGGGGGGGGGGGGGTTACTAATTTTTGACTCAGTTTTCGACTAATTTTACTGATTTTTACCTAGGTTTTACTAATTTTCGACTTATTTTCGACTCGGGCAAAAATTTCGGGGGGGGGGGGGGGGTTCAAACCGGGTAACCCCCCCCCCTGGACACGGCCTTGAGTTTATTACTTTTTTAGCCAAACTTAATTTCATCTTTCTTAGTTTCATCTGATTAATTGGGTATTTGCTTGAGGTATACTTTGCTAAAGGCATTTACGGACAGGGTTGCCATCTGTAGCACGAACGTACTATTTCAGTACTATTTTAATATGTGTAGTACTGTAGAACGTGGTAAGGGTTGTTAAAATATCACGAAAGTGCTATTTTGGTCCTATTAAAGTCAATTTTTCGGCTATAGCACCGAAAATCGCTGTTTAGTAGGCAAATTTGGGCAATTGTAGCATTTTAGGAACTGACCATGGCGGCAACCCTGTTTACGGATGCCTTCACTTGTATCGTTTACTTACAATTACTTCAGTTAAATCAATGACTTAGCTTAGTTTTATGCTCCACTATTTTGTTTCTGACTATCTGATAAACTACTAGCAAAAGTTGGCTGAAAATAAACATCGTTTTTCATATCAGGTCTTGTACCCTTCATACAAATCATTTTCGAGCAGACTAAGCAGACCATTAGATTGTCTAGAATTTGTACCCCCCCCTCTATTTTTTAGAAAAATATAGTTTATTGAAAAATAGATTTTAATCATATTTTCATTGAAAAATGTGTTTTTGAAATTCTCATGGAAAATAACAACGAAATGGCCTCTCCTAAATTTAGAAAAATACGCTACCCCCCCCCCCCCGTTATTATGACCAAAAAGGTTTTAAAAAATACCAGAAGCATAACAGAAAGGAAATGATGAAATGCTGTTAAATAACATAAAGTGAATAAAAATACAGGAATAACAGAAATACAAAAAAGGAACCTATGACATAGTATAGATGTAACTTCAAAACCACAAGAATAAAAGCTCCTAATATACATCTAGCAGTGACATTAAATTAGACTAGATAATAGCATATAGTTTCCAGGAATATGGTTCGATTTTCTGCCATACGATAGAACTGAAAAAGAAAGAGAACATTGTTACAAAAAAACAAAACAAAAACAAACAACGAGCTTAAAAAGGAAATCACTGATGCATTTGAGAAATTAGGAGAGTTGTTCGAAGCTGTTATGAACGGTATGAGCTGATTCGATACAGAAGAGGGGGTCAAATATGCCAAATCCTTCTTGCATCTTTATGCGGTCCGATGGCTGAAAACTATGTGTTTTTTGGAATTTTAAATATTTTTTTGGAAGAAGGAGGTCCTTAGAAGGTTCCAAACTCGGACCCCTCTTCTGAGCAAAGTCATGGACAAAAATACCCTCACAAAAATAAAAATAAAGAAAATTCCTCTATAAATGCGAAAATGCATTCAACGTAAAATCCTTGTCATATATATATATATTCACAAAATTCATAGGCTGTTTTGAGGCTATGTCTCTGTCCTTTAATACTTTTCATTGTTTTATTAAAAAATAAAGATTATTGTTTAGAAGTTAACCATCTTTAAAAAAAATATAGAAGGAAATCGAAAAGGAAACAAAAAGCTAACCATTTTTCACAAGAACAAGAGGTTGGCTATCCGGATTTCTCTTTCAGTTCTATTCTTTCCCGGATATCCAGGCCACCCAAATTCTTCCATGCAATATACCCTTGTAGGACTGCAAGAAGTGACTTGAAGAGGGCGATGGGTGTGCAAACTATGACAAGAATCCTGAAGAGGCCAATTCCAAGAACTAAAACAAATGAGAAAAGCTTAACAGTGATAAATTAGTCATAATACAATTCAATTTGCCTGTTAGGACATTTCAAATCAATTTCATCGTTGAAACATTTCAATTCAAATTCAAATGCATTTAATTCAAAAACAAGACATAGATCTCGTGGGCAAAGACCAAATATGATGTCTCTTAGTCATAATTAGCAAAATAATGTTGTCTGATAAAACTTCGTCAGGATAAATAAACTAAAGGATAAAAACACTTGAGATTGAGAATTAAATTATCTGATAAAACTTCGTCAGGATAAAATAAACTAAAGAATAAAAACACTAGAGATTATTGTAGTATTTCACAAAGCATGGCACAAAGCTTTTACTGCAGCGCATGGTGTTACAGTGGACTTTGGTCAGTTTTGGAACCTCCTCAGCCACTTCCCTGGGGGGACGAGATCTTATAGGGACAAAAGGTGGGGGGAGGAATGATCGATAGATGGGATGTTGGAGGAGGGAGGAGCATAATTTTTTTCGGCGGGAAGAAAGGGATTCAAGTTTAAATTCTTTGAGGTAAAAGGAGTAAGGTAGAGGGGAGCCGCCATAATTCAACAGTCTGAAGAGTATGCATATATGTAAGTATTAATTTACAAAACTTTTTCCACAAAACAAGTTTTTTCTAAGAAAAGAAAAGAACTCCATTAAGCCAAATACGAGCAGAAACAAAGTAAAATAATCTTCTAAGCGTAAAACTACCACAAATAACCATCAATAAATAAATGAAACCCAAAACGAATAGAAATTACAATAAATAACCGAGTCAAACTCAAAACGAGCAAAAATTAACACGAGTTAGGCTGACAACCCCAATGCTTTCTCAAGACTAGAACATAATTTGCACTTTAATGAAAAAACAAAAAAAAAACAAAACAAAACAAAAACAAATGACCTTGCATTGCCAGTTTATTATACATAAATGATATTTATTCCTTAAAGTTTTAACATTTTTTATTTATTAAAGTAAAAATCTAAAAACATTTAAACTGTATTTTGTTTTTAGTAAAGTGCAAATTATGTTCTGGTCTTGAGAAGGCATGGGGGTTGTCAGCCCAACTCATGTTAATTTTTGATTGTTTTGAGTTTACAGGAATTAATACATCGATAGACCATTCTAAGAAGAGGTGATATATCTTACAAAGCTCCAATTAAAGTACTCAGTACCAGGTGTCTCTTCTTGCAGGTAATCTGATCGTGACGTTTCCAAGTGTTTGCTGCAATGCTTTCAAACGGTGATAAAAGTGAGATAGCTCGTCGTAGGGACGGTGGTGGATATACTTGTAGAAAAAAGTTATTCACACCACCCTAAATCTCTTGCTTACAGGTTGTGAATATACCCGATTGGTGTGGTAACTCGTCCTTGAGGCCCTATTTGGATCTTCTGGAGTGGTCGTAGGGATTTATGAACCTTTTAAAAAGTGGGCATTCATATTCTGTCCCAGGCCTAATACACGAGTTGTCGAGAGATATGATCGAATAACAGGATCGGCCTGATCAAGAGCTACATCCCAGAGAGGTTTTAGGGAAAACTAATTATTAATTATCAACTCTCTTGATAACTTCACCTTTTAGCGCAAGGGATTGAAAGCTCCCTTGTATAAACAAGTGCGTGCTAATTAACAACCAAAAGCAATTTTTTTTTGTCTTGCTCTAAAGTCACGATGTCTAAAAAAGATATTCGATCGGGTGATAAGTGGCTCCATAGTGCTGGAGGCATTGAATCCAAACATCAAATGACTTTTCAATCCAAACATCAGATGACTTTACATCCTCACCCAAACATCAGACATCAGACATCAGACAATCCAAAGATCAGATGACTTTTACATCCTCATCCAAACATCAGACATCTAAACATCAGAAATCCAAACATCATACCAAACATCAGACAATCCAAACATCAGATGACTTTTACATCCTCATCCAAACATCAGACATCAGACATCCAACATCAGACATCCAAACATCAGACATCCAAACATCAGACATCAAAACATCAGACAATCCAAACCTCAGATGACTTTTACATCTTCCTCCAAACATCAGAAATCAGACATCCAAGATCAGACATCCTAACATCAGACATCCAACATCAGACAATCCAAACATCAGATGACTTTTAATCTTCAGGAGATCCAAATTTTATGAACAGGGAAGCTTGTATAGGGTGAAAATGTTAATGAAAAGCTGAGTGGGTCGTAGTATTGTCAGCAAAATGGTGTGAAGGCTTCTTGGGATTGTCCCCTATGACTTGTACACATCAGGAAGCGTGGTTTCGAGGATAATACTCTGCGAAGCTCCACGACTGTCATTAGCAGTAAACCCATCAAGAATTACATGGATAGCACAGTTTCTTAGAAAAATATCAAGAGACTTGAGTAGATGGCCACTAAATCCATGTACTTCGACTTCAGCAGGTCCTGATGACGGCACTGAGTTAAATAAATACTGAGCTAAAAAAAATATTGAGCTAAATAAAGAACCAACAGTGTTCCGTTAAAGTTAAATAAAAAGTTAAACAAAATACCTAACGAAACCTAAAAGTCCGTTAAAACACCAAACTAAATGATTAATAAAGGCACATAAAAGGCTGAAATAAAATACCTAATGCCCCGTTGAAATACCTAAGTAAAGCAGGTAACTTACTGTTAACTTTTAGTGAAAATATCTAGCTAAATAAAATACCTATTCTATTGCAAATGCTAAAAGGCTAAAATAAAATCCTTACCAATCGAAACCGTCCGTCATAATTTCGAATGGTCCACATGGTCCATTAAAATACTTAACTGATATAAGTAACCAATCGAAACCGTACGTCATAATTTCGAATGGTCCACATGGTCCAATAAAATACCTAACTGATATAAGTAACCAATCGAAACCGTCCGTCATAATTTCGAATGGTCCACATGGTCCATGAAAATACCTAACTGATATAAGTAACTAAAAACTTAGTTAAAATATCAAGGTAAATAAAGTCCCTATACGGTTCTACTAAAAATACGTCCAGAGTACCTAACACTGGTAACGGTTCGTTAAAATACTCACTATATAGCCGCCTAAAAGGCTAAGATGAAATGCCTAAAGGGTTGTTAAATAGCCAACTGAAATATCAAACTTATTTGAAATACCCAGTTAATATAATCCTTAGACAGTCCCATTAAGAACATAAAGATTAAAATAAAACACCCAGCAATCTAAATGTCCTGTTAAAATACTTAAGAAAACCTAACTGTACTACTATTACTACCAATAACTCATTGCAGCACCAAGTCACCTAAGGCCAACACAGCTACACACGCTCCTCCTCCGGCCAATCAATTCCAGCGATCTAAATGTGCTGTTAAAAACCCAACTAAAATTCACTATAGGCTACCACTATTACCACCAAGAACTCACTGCAGCAATAAAACCACCTAAGGCCAACAAAGCTACACACACTCCTCCTCCACCCAATCTATTCAAAGGCTCCCTCTTTGCACCCTCCCAAAAGTTCCCATTTCCCTTAAATCGATACTTACGACATCCTCCCACTCCATTCGGGGTCGACCTTGCTTTTCGTTTGACCCTAGACGGTTGGCCAACAAGGACAATTTTAGTGACAACCTGTTATCCTTCATCCGCTGAACGTGTCCTAGCCAACTCAACCTTTCTCTTTTTACAGCCCTAGAAAGCGGGATTGAACCACAATTTCGTACAGCTTACTGTTTGAGATACAGTCAGTCAGTCGGGTGACCAAAACAATCCGTAGGAAATTTCTCTGGAAAACATCTAGCAAAGCCCACGCTACAGAATATAACTGAAACTAAATAAATTAAATAACTAAAAAAACCTACCTAAATAAAAGACCTGAACAGTACCATTAAAAATACATGAACGGTTAAAACGAAACCCATAACGTTCCAAACAGTCCGTTAAAATACGTAACTAAAGTAGGTGTTTTTAATAAAAAAAACTTAAAACAGCTGTTAAAGGAATTTTGTTCAGAAATCTAGGAAATTGTGCGTTACTTGCACTAATTTAATGGTCATATTCTAGCTAGTGTGTATAATGCATTTGTTGTTTCGCATTTGCTCGCCCTTGATTTAATTCTTTTTTTTTCACAAATTCATATTAAAGAAATTCAAAGTTGATTTTACAAGCATGTAAAATATTTGCTTCAGCTGCTGTTTGGTATAGGAACAAAATCTTGTCTTCAGTATAGGGCGGTTTCCGCGACTTGGAAAGCAGACCTGGAATCACTTTCCATGTGTTTCCGTGGATGAAAACGGGTATAAATAACTTTCCATTCAGGTTTCCGCAACTTGGAAAAACTTTCCGCTTTTCGGAAAGTGAGTTCAGACAGGTCGTCGAAAGCAGAGATGGAAACCACATTTCTGGCACATCTTTTTCAAATAGGTCAAAAAATGAGGAAGAACGTAACTTTTTGCGAAAACATTTTTTTGAGGCATAAATAATGAAGGTCAGTTCCAATTCCAAAGATCAGCTAAGCTAGATATTGGTCCTGAAACTTATTCTACTGGTTTTTCCTGATCCAACGTCGTCTTCGACGCTTTTTGCACCATCTATAGATTTTGTTAACACTTAAAATATTGACAATCTTTAGTGATTTAAAAACTACCAGAAATAAGTCGTGGTTGACAGAAAAAATGTACCTATATTTTTGAAAATTTTAAATAGACTGTGCAGCAGTCTTTTAAAGCCGCTTTTTTGGAGCCAGTTTCCTTGGTTAAAGTGAAATCGTACAACATTTTAGTTTCGCCATCTAATAAAAACGATTTGATTCTACAGATAGCGCTGTGTTAACTGACTAAGAGAGACAAGAAATAATAAATTTATGTGATAAAAGTGGAGCAAAGCAATTATTTATTATTATACAAGGTAATTATTATTCCAACATAAAAAACAACGCTGAAGATATTAGTAATAATAAGAATTATTATCCGTTTTGAGGTAAGATTAAACAAAGTAGAAACAACTCTCGAAAAGAAAAAAGAATCCTAAATACAAACGCGAATAAGCTAGACCAGGGGTGGACAACCCGCGGCCCACATGCAGCCCACCGTAAAAAATTTTGAAGCCCTCGAGATTTATCATACTTCTATATTCTGCGCCCTCATGATGCCCGCACATCTTGGGACATCACAGATTCGACGTTTCACTCTTATTAATGTTATTTATCAATGTCTATAGCCCAAGTATTATATTATTAAGTTGTATAGCCCAAGTATCATCAATGTATGTTATACAAGTAGTTATAAAAACAGTGTATTACACTCGATCAGCACCTGCGAAACGACACTTTAAGGATTTTCTGAAAGAATTAGATTCAGAATACGGTGACGTTGTGTACTTCAGTCGAGTCAGGTGGTTAAGTCGTGGAAGATGCTTTCAGAGGTTTTATCAGTTACGAGAAGAAATTGATTTGTTTATAAATGACAAACGACAAAAAATGAATGACAAAAAAAGATCTGTGCCAGAATTAAGAAATGATTAGTGGTTGTTGGATTTATGTTTTTTTTTGTGGATATTGTCAATAAACTCAATGAATTAAATATATCATTGCAAGGAAAAGATAACCTAATAGTCAATACATTTAATCACATCAGAGCATTTCAGAGAAAATGTTGTTATTTGAATCGCAATCGGAAATTAATAATGCTCACCACTTTCCATTGTTGAAAGAATTTAAGAAATCAAAATGTAACTATTATATCAAAAATGCAAAAGAAATGAGAAAACTTGCAGATGCTTTTGAAAACCGGTTCAATAATTTAGAGTTGGTAAAAATACACCAAAACTTTTGAACTATATTCATCGCATTTTCATGTTGAAATTGAGTCTGTTCCAGAATATCGCCGAATGGATCTGATTGACATACAGTGCAATAATGAAATAAAACACATGTTTGAAAATTCAGAATCAAAAATATATATTTTTTAACATTTACGTCGCAAAAGAAACATTTACGTCACATTTACGTCCAATTTAAGGAATTTGGCACAAAAAGCTGTTAGCGCTTTTGGTTCAACTTACACCTGCGAATCGTTTTTTTTTTTTGAAAATGAAATTGGCCAAACACAAAACACGCTCAAACATAACGGACACTAACCTGCAATACCAATTACGATGTGCAAATACCCAAATTGAGATCGACTTGCCAAAGCTAAGTGAAAAAGTGGAGAAATAGACATCGCACTAATGAAATAAATATTTTTCTATGGTTTTATTTTTTAATTTGTTAATATTTTTTATTGTTCGCATTGTATATTTTTTACAATGTGCATTTAGTATCATTATTATTATTATTATATTATCGACGTTTATATGTAAAAACAATAGTAAACATAATTAATAAAAATTCACTATTTTTCAATTTATCCTTCCAAAAAATATCTATAATAGGGCTAAATCTAATATGGGAATATATATAATTTTACATGCGGCCCGCGGAGTAATGATGTATTTCCAAAGTGGCCCGGAAAATAATTTGGGTTGGCCACCCCTGAGCTAGATATTTGTCCTGAAGCCTATTCCACTAGTTTTCGTGATTCAACTGCCGTCTTCGCTTTCCAATTTCCTATTTTCGCTTTCCAGCGGTTTTAGAAACGTGTAACCGAGAAGAAAAGTGTTTCCAGGAATCTCGGGAAAACCATCTTTATTTGAAGTTGCCAATATTACCATTGCGGTACAATGAGAGTTACTAGAAACAGTTTACTAGTGAAAGCACGTTTGAAACTGTTCTCTATTGATGATTATTATTATACTTTATTATACTATTTTTATTATATTGTTATACTTATTATACTTTTATTATTATACCATAGTATTATTATATATTTTTGGATGATTTATTGTTTCTTTCTTAATTTTTTTTTATTCTTCAGTGTTGTATTTTTACAACTATGATGGACAAAAACTCTATAAATAATTTCTGGGACTACATTGGCTAAGAATGACATTTTTTTTCTAATTCTAACAAAAACAACTATTTTTTCTTCATATGTGTGCCTGTATGTATAGAGTTTTTGACGAGATAAGAAAAAAACGAGGATATTTACAGCCAGTGAAAATGAAAATGCAATGCAAATATTTTGGCGAAGACCACATTGGCTAAGCATGATATTTTTTTTAAACGAGGATATTAACAGCGAGTGAAAATAAAAATGTAACGCAAAAAATGGGGTGAAGACCTCCGCTTGACCGTCCTCAGTGCAAAAACAGCTTTAAAAACACAAAAATAAATAAAAAAAAACGTAAAAAAACACCACTAAAATAAAAGTAAGACCCTTTCCAAGCAACGGTGTAAGGGTAACTGAATAAAAAAATTCATAGTTTTTTCTTATGAGGACGGTTGAGTAGAGTCTCGGTAAAAATATTTGCATTGAATTTTCGTTTTCACTGACTGTACTTATCCTACTTTTTTCTTCTTTTCGAGTTTCGTCATATCTCGTAAAAAAACTGTATACATACATACGTATATACTAAAAAAAATAGTTGTTTTTGTTAGAATTAGAAAACAAATATTTAGGAATTTTATTGATTTTTTTTATAAATATATTGAAAATTATTTTATAAAAAAATAATAGTAAAAGTAACCAAAAAAAATATTTAGTTTATTAGTAAAATCACCTTTGAAACTGTTCTCTACTAATCCTATTTCATATACATATATGTTACTGTGAATGTCCGAAATTCGGTTAATGTCGAAATTCACCGGTGAATGTCCGAAATTCCTTTTTCTCTGTTTGGATTCAATTAGTTTTGCGAGTCACCTTTATCTGTCTTATGCAAGCGATGATGGTAAAAGTTAAAATTAGGTTATGGGTTAGGTTAAATTAGGTTATAAATCCCAGAAATGGGTTAAAAACCTAACGCAACCTAACCTCACCTGTCACCATCAAACCTTGCATAAAACTGAAAAAGTTGACTGGCAACGCTGACTAAATCCAAGGAGAGAAAAAGTTATTTCGGACATTCACCGGTGAGCATCGACATTCACCAATTTCAGACTTTCACGGTAACATATATAGAAATCAAAAGATACTAAATGGGTAATCAAAAAATCTGATTGATAGGATAACCAACAAAAATACCTAACTAAAATAGTTAAAGAACATAAATAAAATACCTAATGGTCCTTCTGTGAAGTATAGGAGATATAACATGGCGTAGAAGAGTTCGTTGCCAGCACACATCGTGAAAAGGAATGTTCTAGACGTGTAATAAAATCGTAAGAATGTGTTTTCAGACGGTTCAATGTATTTATGACTCCCCTTTCCAAGGAGTAAAGACCTAGAAAAAGTTAATTAATTGAAAGTCATCAAATTTTAAAGTCACTGAATTTTATTTAGGTTTTTGAATGGCATTACGGACGGTAAATATAATAAAAAATGGTTTTCAGATGAACTCATACACTTATGACTTCCGCTAATTATTATTGTTATTATTTATAGAAAACCTGTCTTACTATAAAAAGGAAATGACAGAGCACTATAAAAAAAGAGCAAAAGATCACTATGCAACTATTAAATTGCAACTAGTGCAGAAGGAGTTGGTTCCAAGTATGTTTTAACAACAAAAATGACGGAGCACAACAGAAGGGCACTATCAAACAGTTCGTGCTAACGAACTGTAAGTAAGGAGCGACCCGGCTCAATGGTAACCGAAACTCTAGAAACGGGTTTTTGATACCAATAGATATATCAAAAGAATCAGATTTCAATGCTGATTTCAAATATATAACTTTCATCAAGTTTAGTGCTACCCATCAAAAGTTACGCGCCTGAGAAAATTTGGCTGATTTTCAAAAAAAGGGGGAAAGACCCCCTAAAAGTTATAGAACCTTAATGAAAATCACACCATCATATTCAGCGTATCAGAGAACCCTACTGTAGAGGTTTCAAGCTCCTATCTACAAAAATGTGGAATTTTATATTTTTTGCCAGAAGAAAGATCACGGATGCGTGTTTATTTGTTTTTTTTTTGTTTTTTTTTTCCCAGGGGTGATCGTATCGACCCAGTGGTCCTAGAATATCGTGGGAGGGCTCATTGGAACGGAAATTAAAAGTTCTAGTTCCCTTTTTAAGTGACCAAAAAAAATGGAGGGCAACTAGGCCCCCTCCCATACTTATTTTTTTCCCAAAGTCACCCGATCAAAATTTTGAGATAGCCATTTTGTTCAGCATGGTCGAAAATATGATAAATATGTCTTTTAGGATGACTTAATCCCCCGAAGTACCCAGAGGGAGGGCTAAAAGTTATGAACTTTACCCAATGTTAACATATAGTATTGGTTATTCGGAAGTATACAGAAGTTTTCAGGAGGTTTTTTTTCTGGTAGTGGGAGGGAAGGGTGGGTCGGGGGTTATGTTGGAGGATCTGTTCATGAAGGAAGTTTTCATGGGGGAAGGGAAATTGCCATGAAGGGGGCGCCGGACTTGCCAGCATTATTTATTGGTTATTGGGAAGTATACAACCATTTTCAGGAAGGATTTTTTCTGGAGGGGGGGGGGGGGCTAGAGGAGGGGGTTACTCTGGAGAATATTTCCGTGGAGGATGTTTCTTTGGGGTAAGGGACATTTCTATGAAGGGGGCGCCGGATTTCCAAGCATTATTTAAAAAATGATCAGAAATTAAATAAAAAAAAACAAGTTTTTTCAACTGAAATGTAAGAAGGAATATTAGAACTTAAAACGAACAGAAATTATAACGTATGTGAGGAGGTTCTCCCCCAAGTCAATACCTCGCTCTTTACGCTACAGTTTTTTTTAGTGCTTTCCAAAGAGCTATCTATTCTAATTAAACGGCCTTTGTGATTCAGGGGTTTGTGAATAAAATTTTTTTTTAACTTTTAACGTAAAGAGCGTGGTATTGACTAAGGGGAGAACCCCCTCATATACGTAATAACATATACGTAATAAAAAAAAAAACAATAAAAAAACAAGCGATACGGCTCAATAGTAATCGAAACTTTAAAAAACGGAATTTTGATGTCAATAAATGTATCAAAAGAATGTGTTTATAATGCTGATTCTAAATATATAAATTTTATTAAGTTTAGTATTACTCATCATAGGCTACGAGCCTGAGAAAACTTACCTGATCTTTTAAAGAGGGGGGAAACATCCCCTAAAAGTGAAAGAATTTTAATGAAAATCACACCGTCAGATTCAGCGTATCAGAAAACCCTATTACATAGGTTTCAAGCTCATATCTGCAAAAATCTGCACCTTTGTATTTTTTGCCAGAAGAAAAATATACGAATATAGAAGTTAGTTACGTAAGTTAATTTGTAAAGACATCCATTTAGCAAAAGAAAAGTAAAATTTTCATGCAAATAAAAGCTGCATTAACTAAAAAACGATCAGAAATTAAATAAAAAAAAACAAGTTTTTTAAACTGAAAGTAAGGAGCGACATTAAAATTTAAAACGAACAAAAATTATTCCGTATATGAAAGGGGCTGTCCCCTCCTCAACGCCTCGCTCTTTACGCTAAAGTTTGACTCTGTCTCACAACTTTATTTTTTAAAACAATAAAAAAATTTAGCGTAAAGAGCGAGGCGTTGAGGAGGGGACAGCCCCTTTCATATACGGAATAATTTCTGTTCGTTTTAAGTTTTAATGTCGCTCCTTACTTTCAGTTTAAAAAACTTGTTTTTTTTTTATTTAATACTTTCTAGGACGAAAGACAATTAGAAAACACAGAACAAATAATGAAGAACACAGGCACTTGTAACAAAAATGAAGAAAATGAAGAAAAGGAGCTATGACAATGTAAAGAGTTGTGGCTAGTGTAAAAGGAGTTATTTCCAAGCGTGTCATTAAAGTTACTTTCAGTTTAGTAGTGGAAAACTGGGCTATTGAAATGGTTATTGGACAACCCAAAGAGTATGGGTAGCTTATGAGAGTGGGAACTGGCGCTAGTGTCGACGAAAAATAACTATCAACATCATCTAGCATCTGGCAACACTTGAAATCTTTTACTGTAATCATAAGAATAATTAGTTTTATTAGTGTAGTTGGTAAAATTAGGGTAATAATAAGTGTCTTATCTCAGTTTTCGACAGAAAAATGATTACAGAGCTTGAAAAAGTCAAGTGTCGTCAAACGATAGAGGGCATTGGTAGTTTTTTTGTCGACAATAGCGCCAGTTTCCACTCTCATAAGTTGCTCATACTCTTTGACATAACCACTAAGCCCGAAATCTTCACTCAACTCCATCAAATTTTATTGACATTGAACATGACTATTCTTATCCTGTTTCTTCTTCTTTTCTTTTGTCTATACATTACCCCCAGAATCTGAAAATCAGATTATGTAGGAGTAATGTATTTTTTGTACTTATTTATGGAGCCATGGAGTCATGGAGCCATTTAAAAAAGGAGAAAAACGATTACTGAGCGTCGAAAACAGTTTCTTACAATAGAATCCTTGCAATCCACTGGATCAACAGTGACAAATGCCCAGATAAGGGCAGTAGTGGACAACAATTGATGACCAATAAGACAAGAATGAATTGATAGAGGTACAGAAGGCATATGACCCTCATGAATGATGGCTGCCAACCATGGGATGTATGGTGTTGGACCCTGTCCAGCCTTAGATTGAGGGGAAGACAGCATCACACACTAGGCCAGCCCCCAGAAAAAGAGGCGATAAGTCTTGACGCTACACTAAAAAGTTTCGGCCCCTGGCACAACCATCGCTTGGGAGGATCCTAATCTAAGTAAGAGAGTTATTTATGTGTTTTTCTTCTTTCACTGGAAATTTACCCTCCAAACCTATTTCGGTTGTTTCTTCAGTGTCATTAAAAATGTTCTTTGAACTTAATTATTATTTATTTGTTATTTATCCTTTTATTATTTGTCTTCATTATTACTACTACTACTACTAACAACTAACCGCAGCACCAAGCCACCTGAGGCCAACACAGCTATGCACGCTCCTCCTCCACCCCAATCTATTCAGAGCCTCCCTTTTTACACCCTCCCATGAAGTTCCAATTTCCTTTAAATCTTTCTTTATGATGTCCTCCCACCCCAAACGAGGACGACCTGCTTTCCGTTTAGCCCTAGATGGTTGGCCGAAAAGAACAATCTTCGACAATCTGTCATCCTTCATCCGCACAACGCGCCCTAGCCACCTCAACCTTTCTTTTATTATAGCCCTAGAGATCAGTATTGAACCACATTTTTCGTATAGCCTATTGTTTGAAATACGGTCAGTCAGCTGGGTACCCAGAACAATCCTTAAGCAATTTCTCTGGAAAACATCTAGCAAATCTTCATCCGCTTTTCGGAGCGTCCATGCTTCAGAGCCATATTTGACCACTGTCATCACTGTAGCTTCTAATATTCTAATCTTGGTTTGCAAACTTATCTTCCTATTCTTCCAAACTTTTTTTAACTGTGAAAAAACACCCTGAGCCTTGGCTATTCTACTTTTAACAACTTCACTGCTCCCGCCATCTTTACTAATAATACTACCAAGGTAAGCGAAGCTGCCCACCTGATCAATCTTTTCATTACCCAACGTCACCTTTTCATCTTCACTTATTCCTAGCCTTAGTGACTTAGTCTTCTTAACATTAATTTTCAAACCTATTTTAGCACCCTGAACTCGCAATACCTCTAAAACTTTATTCCTTTTGCTCACACTTTCATCTAGGATGCTTAAATCATCAGCATAATCTAAGTCCAGGAAAGTTTTTCCTCCCGATTTGATTCCGTGGTCTCCCATTGCCTTTCCTGTGCTCCTTAAGACAAAGTCCATCAAAATAATCCATATAAAGGGGGATAGAACACAAACCTGCTTAACTTCTGATTTAATACAAAACCAGCTGCTAACCTCATTTCCTACCTTAACCGCAGCATTGTTATTCTCGTAAGTAGCACTAATCACTTTAATGTATTTGTCTGGTATACCATACAAGGATAAAACCTTTACTTAAGGTCTTCTATCAACACAATCGAACGAAATTTCCTGGGCTTGGATTTCCTATTCGTCGAAAGTATGGCCTGAAACCATACGTAGAATCTCCTCTAAAATTTAACAATTCCATAAAAAGGTAAAATATATCAACTTTTACAATCATCCAGGGGCGACGTTTGGGGAGGGGGCAGTTGCCTCCCAATAGCCTGGAGAAAAAATAATTACATATCCCAAGCCCCTTGACCAGGGGCGTCCCGAAGCTTGTTTTATTTGGGGGGCGATCTTCGTAAATTTTACCGAATCCTTACCTGATTTATGCCGAATTTTCTGGAGAAATAAAAAATTTTGCTAAATTTCGGCCGATTTTGAAAAATTTCTGCCGAATGTCAAAAATTGGGGGGCACCCCATACCCGACCCCCTCGGGACGCCCCTGCCCTTGACTATCCGGATATGGACCCTTCTTGCCCCCCTCTAAATAAAAATGCTGGATATTCGCCCCTGCAATCATCCTTACAAATTCTCTCATTATTTTGTCACATAACAATTGCATAAATTTATTCTGGAAAATACGTAAAATATTTAAATGCGAGCGGAGAGTAGATGAAGCCAACATTCAAACAATAAATGATATAAGGATGTATTACTGAAAAATATAACATCATTAAAACAACTGGCGTTAACACATACTTCTGTTTACACATCCTAACACTATTCCTCACTAGTTTTGAACCTATTCATTTAAATAAAGTACTTGAAATATAAACATTTACCAACAATTCATCAAACAATTTCGCCTCAGACTCAATTCACAGCCATCCTACAGGAATGTCTTTCGCTAGAAACTCGGAGCCAATTGCTTTGCCAACAAAAACTTGCGTTTTGAAACTCCTCCTACTTATGCTCAAGGCTTTCAACCTAGAAACTCGAAGCCAATTGCTTTACCAACAAAAAATTGCGTTTTGAAACTCCTCCTACTTATGCTCAAAGCTTTCAACCTAGAAACTCGGAGCCAATTGCTTTGTCAACAAAAAATTGGGTTTTGAAACTCCTCCTACTTATACTCAAGGCTTTCAACCTAGAAAATCGGAGCCAATTGCTTTGTCAACAAAAAAAATTGGGTTTTGAAATTCCTCCTACTTATGCTCAAGGCTTTCAACCTAGAAACTCGGAGTCAATTGCTTTGTCAACAAAAAAATTGGGTTTTGAAACTCCTCCTACTTATACTCAAGGCTTTCAACCTAGAAACTTGGAGCCAATTGCTTTTGAAACAAAAAAATTGGGCTTTGAAACTGCTCCTACTTATGCTCAAGGCTTTCAACCTAGAAACTCGGAGCCAATTGCTTTGTAAACAAAAAAATAGGGTTTTGTAACTCCTCCCACTTATGCTCAAGGCTTTCAACCTAGAAACTCGGAGCCAAGTGCCTTGTCAAAAAAAATTGGGTTTCGGAACCCCTCCTACTTATGCTCAAGGCTTTCAATCTAGAAATTCTGAGCCAATTGCTTTGTCAACAAAAAAATTGCGTTTGAAACTCCTACTTATGCTCAAGGCTTTCAACCTAGAAACTCGGAGCCAATTGCTTTGTCAACAAAAAATTGGGCTTTGAAACTGCTCCTACTTATGCTCAAGGCTTTCAACCTAGAAACTTTGAGCCAATTGCTTTGTAAACAAAAAAAATGGGTTTGGAACTCCTCCTACTTGTGCTCAAGGCTTTCAACCTAGAAACTCGGAGCCAAGTGCCTTGTCAAAAAAAGGGTTTTGAAACTCCTCCTACTTTTGCTCAAGGCTTTCAACTTAGAAATTCTGAGCCAATTGCTTTGTCAACAAAAAAATTGCGTTTTGAAACTCCTCCTACTTTTGCTTAAGGCTTTCAACCTAGAAACTCGGAGCCAATTGCTTTGTCAATAAAAAAATTGGGTTTTGAAACTCCTCGTACTTATGCTCAAGGCTTTCAATCTAGAAACTCGGAGCCAATTGCTTTGTCAACAAAGAAATTGGGTTTTGAAACTCCTCCTACTTATGCTCAAGGCTTTCAACCTAGAAAGTCGGAGCCAATTGCTTTGTCAACAAAAAAATTGGGTTTCGAAATTCCTCCTACTTATGCTCAAGGCTTTCAACCTAGAAACTTGGAGCCAATTGCTTTGGCAACTAAAAAATGGGCTTTGAAACTGCTCCTACTTATTCTCAAGGCTTTCAACCTAGAAACTCCGAGCCAATTGCTTTGTAAACTAAAAAAATTGGGTTTTGAAACTCCTCCTACTTATGCTCAAGGCTTTCAACCTAGAAACTCGGAACCAATTGTTTTGTCAACAAAAAAATTGGGTATTGAAACTCCTCCTACTTATGCTCAAGGCTTTCAACCTTGAAACTCGGAGCTAATTACTTTGTCAACAAAAAAATTGGGTTTTGAAACTCCTCCTACTTATGCTCAAGGCTCTCAACCTAGAAACTCGGAGCCAATTGTTTTGTCAAAAGAAAAAATGGGTTTTGAAACTCCTCCTACTTATGCTCAAGGCTTTCAAACTAGAAACTCGGAGCCAATTGCTTTACCAACAAAAAATTGCGTTTTGAAACTCCTCCTACTTATGCTCAAAGCTTTCAACCTAGAAACTCGGAGCCAATTGCTTTGTCAACAAAAAATTGGGTTTTGAAACTCCTCCTACTTATGCCCAAGGCTTTCAACCTAGAAACTCGGAGGCAATTGCTTTGTCAACTAAAAAATTGGGTTTTGAAACTCCTCCTACTTATGCTCAAGGCTTTCAACCTAGAAACTCGGAGCCAATTGCTTTGTCAACAAAGAAATTGGGCTTTGAAACTGCTCCTACTTATGCCTAAGGCTTTCAACCTAGAAACTCGGAGCCAATTGCTTTTTCAACAAAGAAACTGGGTTTTGAAACTCCTCCTACTTATGCTCAAGGCTTTCAACCTAGAAACTCGGAGCCAATTGCTTTGTCAACAAAAAATTGGGTTTTGAAATTCCTCCTACTTATGTTCAAGGCTTTCAACCTAGAAACTCGGAGCCAATTGCTTTGTCAACAAGAAATTGGGTTTTGAAACTCCTCCTACTTATGCTCAAGGCTTTCAACCTAGAAACTCGGAGCCAATTGCTTTGTCAACAAAAAAAATGGGCTTTGAAATTTCTCCTACTTATGCTCAAGGCTTTCTACCTAGAAACTCGGAGCCAATTGCTTTGTAAACAAAAAAAATTGGGTTTTGGAACTCCTCCTACTTATGCTCAAGGCTTTCAACCTAGAAACTCGGAACCAATTGTTTTGTCAACAAAAAAATTGGGTCTTGAAACTCCTCCTACTTATGCTCAAGGCTTTCAACCTTGAAACTCGGAGCTAATTGCTTTGTCAACAAAAAAATTGGGTTTTGAAACTCCTCCTACTTATGCTCAAGGCTCTCAACCTAGAAACTCGGAGCCAATTGTTTTGTCAACAAAAAATTGGGTTTTGAAACTCCTCCTACTTATGCTCAAAGCTTTCAAACTAGAAACTCGGAGCGAATTGCTTTGTCAACAAAAAAATTGGGTTATGAAACTCCTCCTACTTATGCTCAAGGCTTTCAACCTAGAAACTCGGAGCCAATTGCTTTGTCAACAAAAAATTGGGTTTTGAAACTCCTCCTACTTATGCTCAAGGCTTTCAACCTAGAAACTCGGAGCCAATTGCTTTTTCAACAAAAAAAATGGGTTTTGAAACTCCTCCTACTTATGCTCAAGGCTTTCAACCTTTCAAGCAGACGATTTAGGAAAAATATTAATGAGGATGAGAGGGGGAAACCAATTTTACCAGAGTCATGACCTACCTAGATCATTTTTTTAAGAACAGAAAATGGTAGCATAAAGACTTTAAGAAAAATAATAAAAATGCCGTTTTCGAGAAGTAATTTACGGATAAATATATGTACAATTATTGTGCGTTTATTAACATAAGATATCAAATATGTCACTATAATGTGGTCGCAAACAATAAATATAATAAGAAAGGATCCTCAGATGGATGCAGTACGGACCTAAAACACAAACCAACGAAGGTAATTTAACCAAAATACACTGAAATTAAAATTGATATGCCGTTCTTGATATCTGGGCAAAATGCATTGTGTATTAATTGGTTGATTCCTGAGTAACTTTCTTTAAAGAAAACAAACAAATGAATATAAAGACGACAAACGGGTCTATGGCCAGTAAATGAAAACGAAGAGAAACAAACAAACAAACAAAAAAATCAAACGAATATTTCGCCCCTATACAACATGTAATATATATTATACAACTGCTTACATTTACAAATGTAAGTAATTATAAATGTAAGTAATTGCATATTATATATTTTGTGTTAGTCTATTTTAGTTTTATATATATATTTTTTTACTTATATTTTTTTGTTTTAGTTTCTTGTTTCTTTTTTCTACGCTGAAGAAACCTTGTTGTATACGGGCGAAGTATTCCATTTATAGATCCGGCGAAATAGATCAATTTGTTGTCTTTATATTCATTTCTTTGTTTTCTGTCATGGCTGGCCAGTTCGGCTTTAGACCATTTAGTTCCTTCAAAAGTTTAATCCTAAAACCACATCTTCGTTTAATGGCTCTTGTGTATTTTCATTTCTACTTTTTCACGCAAAGAATCACGGAAGATACCAGCCCCCTGTAAACGATGTACACAGGGGAGTCTCGAAGCTCGATAATTTGAATTTATCGAAATTATCAAATTTTTTTTTTATTATTGCCACCCTCCCCCTTAGAGAAATTGCTTCGTACGTGCCTCTCTTCTGTGTACTCTAAGAATCAAAACACAGTATTGCCACATTAAGGCACGGAAGAAAAAAACATAGATATGTACAAAACCCTTCTTCCCCAGTATATGAGCCTACTCTTGCATATATGTCTGCATACCAAAATCGACTTTCCAAGAAATTGCTGGATTACATTCTGAAGCTATTTCGAAGCAAATCCTAAAAGTTAATTTGGACAAAGAAAAAGATGCAGTATTCGTCATACCTAAGGATACAGCATTGTGTATCAGTTCTCGATTGCAAAGTAAGTATTGGATAATTGGAAATAACATTTGTATATATTGGGTAGATCTTTTTATTTATTTTTTATTTTATCCCTTTTCTCTCTTAAATGGTTATGCTTTTAATTACAACTATTTTAACATTGACCACGCCTATTTTATGCAGACGAAACATCCGTCATGATTGTTGTCTTTTCTGTTGTCTACCGGCCAGAGACTCGTTTTTTATTTTATTTTTTTAGATTTTTCCCAGTTTATGATTTCAGTGTAAAAAAAAAATCAACTTTTTACATATTGATTCCTCTTTATTATTATTTATTGGAGATACGTATTATGGAGAGGCGCACTCAAAATTGAGTGCCTTATAAAATATTTTTCTGAATCGAACTCTTTTAGGATAGACTAGCTTTGATAAAAAAAAATACTTAGTATACCAGAACCTATCAGCTTGTGAACAACCAGAAAACAAGTTTGATTTGAAACTTGCCATTACTGTGGAGGTTCCCAAGCGGTAACTTATGCCTTACACTCAATTTATTTTATGTTCTCTTTAGGTTAAAAAAAGGAAGAGTTAAAGAAAAGCAAGAAACAAATATAATTTTGCCATATTCAAATCACATATATTCGAATATTTGTCCCTCTCTTTTCCCTAAAATATTGTATTTGAATATTCAAATGTATTTCATCTGAAAATTTTTTGATTAAGTATTGAAAGAAATAATTTTTTTTTCTACTGTGATACCAAAGCAGCAGTAAAATTCAGATGAATTAAAATTGAATTGAAAATCAAGTATTTTACAATAGGTTGCATCAAGGCGTGGCTAACTGTAGAAAGAGAAAAGCCAAGGCAGATTGTCCAAGTGATTGAGAGGCAAATGTTTAAATGGCTGCGGCACGGGTAAATGGCTGCGTCACGGGTAAATGGCGGGAGTAAGTATGACTCTCTTATTGGACACATACTTGTTTGTTAGTTACTTGTTTGTTTGTTAGTTATATATATGTTACATGTATATATATATATATATATATATATATATATATATATATATATATATATATATATATATATATATATATATATATATATATATATATATATATATATATATATATATATATATATATATATAAATATATATATATATATATATATATATATATATATATATATATATATATATATATATATATATATATATATATATATATATATATATATATATATATATATATATATATATATATTATATATATATATATATATATATATATATATATATATATATATATATATATATATATATATATATATATATATATATATATGACACACACAAAAAAGCATGAACATGCCATGAAAAACCCAAAAAAAGAAGACACAAAACAACGATCAAAAACAGAAAACAAATAAATAGCAACGAAAAAAATTAAAGCAGCAAAAATTAGGAAAGGGTAGTATCCCAGTATTCCGTCGTATTAGATATTCCATTATTATTTAGAAATAGCATTCATCTCATTTATCAATCCATCACCTTATCCATTGTATGGTTTCTTTTCCAAATAAGTTACAAAGTAAACTCAAACCGTGATAATTTGAAGTCTTGCAAAGATAGCGAAGCTAGATAGGAAACCTTGCTATGGGAAGCTAGATAGAAGTA
The DNA here is from genome assembly GCA_027921565.1 of Artemia sinica. Taxonomy (NCBI): domain Eukaryota; kingdom Metazoa; phylum Arthropoda; class Branchiopoda; order Anostraca; family Artemiidae; genus Artemia; species Artemia sinica. Next base: position 50,799,994 of record CM051267.1, read on the forward strand.
AATTTATATATTAACCTGCTTCTGGAACTAGATATATAAATAGAGTAGCAGGGCATCGACCCTTGCTCGATGAAAGGATAGACAGTTTTTTTTTATGTCTTTCGCAAAACGACCTTACTTTCCCTTTATTTTGTTAGCAGCAGAAAGCAAAATCCTTAGGGAATTGGAAGTCTGGGCATTATGGCGTCATTCATACGAAAATGTTTTTCCAAAGTATGTTTTCCAAAAACAAGCGTTTTCCCAAAGTCGTGACTTATCTAGACGGTTTTTTTCACATCCTCAAATGGAAAGTTATCTTATTATGAACAATCTTATTAAACGAATATATTAAACGAACCTTTTTCCAATTTTCGAAAATTCCTCCAATTTTCGAAAAAGCGGAGTGGGGGGGGGAACCCTAAAAGGTCTCGCGGTCCTAATCAAAATCACGCCCCCAGACTCAGCATATTAAAGAACCAAACTGTAGAGGTTTCAAGCTCCTATATACAATTAAATAAAAAGAAAAACGTTGGAAGATCCTTCCATGGAGGAATTTTTCAAGGGGGAAGGGAATTTTCCATGAAGGGGACGCTGGATCTCCCAGCATTATTTGAAAAAACGATTAGAAATTAAATAAAAAAAAGTTTTTCAACAGAAAGTTAGGAGAAACATTAAAACTTAAACGAACAGAAATTACTACGTATATGAGGGGGTTCACCCCCTCGTCAATACCTCGCTCTTTACGCTAAAGTTCGAATTTAGTTCCAATTCTTTGAGAATGACCCCTGAATCACAAAGACCGTTTAATTAGAATAAATAGCTCTTTTGAAAGTACTAAAAAAAACTTTAGCGTAAAGAGCTATTTGTTTATTTGTGTTTTTTTTTTTTAATTTCCCCAGGTGTGATGGTGTCGTACCAGTGATTCTAGAAGATCAGGAGACTGAATAAGAACATTTGATCGGAAATCAAAAGTTCCAGTGCCCTTTTTGAGTGACCAAAAATATTGGAGGGCAAGTAGTCTCCTCCCACGCTCTCTTTTCCCCAAAGTCGTCCGATCAAAATTTTGTTCAGCATGGGTGAGAGATCCAAAAACTATGCCTTTCGGGATAGCAAGACCCCTACAGCATCAGGGGAAAGGGCTGTAGGCTACGAAATTTGCCCTTACTTAAGTGTAGTACTTGTTATTGGAAAGTAAACTGACATTTTTGGGGGGGAGGGGGCAGGGGGAATGTCTGTTTGGCGGGATTTACCACGATGAGAATTTTCCGTGGGGTTAGAAGTTTCTGGGGAATGAACTTTCCAGGGGGAGTTTTACAATGGGAGAATTTGCCAGAATTCCTATAATAAATTCTTATATTTTTTCTTACTTTGTCTTTGCCGAATCAATTTTACACTTGGAGACGTTCTAGGGAAGTTTTCAGACGCGGGAATTTTCAGAGTGGGAATTATCTGGAGCATTGTTTCGTGGGGGGGGGATTTCAACGGTAAAAATTCTCTTTGGGATAGTTATCCGCGGGATTAACTTGCCACTGGGGGAGGGGGAGTTCCCGCAAGATTTGAAATGTAATCAGAAATCAGAAAAGAATCTACTTCAAATGAAAGTATGTTAAAGAGAATTTTCAGGTGGAATCGTCCGCAAGAAATTTTGTGGGAAAATTTTAGCGCGGATAGAATTGTCCAGGGGAAACTTCCCGGGATGAGGGGAAACTTCCGGGGATGGGGGTATTTTACGTGGGAGGAACTTTTCATGGAAGGGAGCTGGATTTCCCGGCATTATTAGAAAAATGATCACAAATTAAATAAAAAAAACAAGTTTTTGCAACTGAAAGTAAGGAGCAACATCAAAACTTAAAACGAACAGAAATTATTCCGTATATGAGAGGGGTTTTCCCCTCCTCAATACTTCGCTCTTTACGCTAAAGTTTGACTTTTTGTCCTAATTCTTTATAAACAACTCCTGAAACACAAGAGTCGTTTAATTAAAATAAGGAGCTTTTTAAAGTTCTAAAAATTTTAGCGTAAGGGGCGAGGTATTGAGGAGGTAACCCACTTCACATAAGGCATATTTTCTGTTCGTTTTAAGTTTTTGTGTGCTCCTTACTCTAAGCTGAAAACAACTTGATCATTTAATTACAAGTAAATCTAAAATTGTCTAAGTTATAAAGTTGTCAAGGTTATTACCCTTAGGCAAGACAAGACAGGAATAGGGACTCAGAAGTCCTTTTAGCTACAGTAAACATCACTAACAGTAAACTTCTTGATATGTGGTTAAAGAAAATAATTAGATTATAAAGGGTAGTTTAAAAGTGAAAATAAAGATGGATGGACATTTTAAAACGTAGTTTTTCGCGAATGGATATTCATTTGATTCTAATTCAGGAATGGTACCTATGATTTCTTTCCAATGGTTCGTTCTTTGCTGGATAAAGCTATGAAAAAGCCAAAGCATTTTTTCTGCGGGTAATATATATTATCTGCAACCCATAAAGAAGGAACCACAGCCCATAGTAGCCAAAATAAAAAAAAAAAAAATGAAAAATTAAGCGGAAGAAATTATGTTTAGAAAGAGTATAAAAATGACATTAGTAGTGGGTTCACCCTGTCCCTACCTCAGTAATGGCATCATGTATATATTTGCTTTCAATTGAAACTTTCAGGTAATATTGAGGAGGGTGCTGAACAAAACCAAAAGAGGCTACGTGCATCAAGGTTGGGAAAAGTCCTGTCCGAAATATCTCCGGGACGGTAAAGGGTATTAAGTTGAATTTTTCAGGGGAGTCAAGGGAATACTAAATTAAATCAAAAGACATTAAGTTTAATAATAAAGTTGACAAAAACATGCGTACTAAATACATTTATAAATATGGTTATAATTTATATCATAAATAACAAGGTTAATAAATATCTAACAGGGCGTAGCCCAATGGATTCGATACAACAGATACAGTACAATAAAGTATTGCACCTCGGATTAAACCCTGGAGACTATTGTGGGATAAATGAGCAACAAATTCCTTTGCGTGTCAGCTTTTACAGAAGAGCCGGTGAATCTTTGTATAGTTAGGGGGGCGGGGTAGGTGCCCGTGGCCTTAAAAAGTACATTTGTAAAATCTTCAAAATCTCACGTGAGCCTGCAGATAAATAGAGACGGACGTTTAGCCTGGAGGCAAAGCCGTTTCCAGGGCGGAGGGGGGGGGGGGGGTACCGGGTTCGAGCCCCCAGAAATTTATGCCTGACTCGTAAATACGTAACAAAAATGTACGTAAAAATGTTTGATGATTTTTTTTTGTGTGCAAAAACACCCTCCGAAAAAAAAAATCCAGAATACGCCCTTGCCTGGGGGCTAAGTGTTTTTGGCTGAGGGTTCTACACACAAAAAAAAAAAAAAAAAAAAAAACAATAGTTCAGCTTTGGTGCTGCTTTCCCTGGTTAGAGGTTCAGAGGTTTCTAACTATGAGTTGAAACCTCCTTATCCTACTTATATCCTTGTCGACAAGGCCAATCGATACTTTAAAAGATTTTAATACATTAGTGTAGTAATTTGATTTTTCCACAGTTTTTTTTTGTATCAAATTTAAAGGATATTTACAGTATTTTACAAGAAACAAGAAGAAGCCAGGGGCGTCATAAGATGGGGATTCCCAAACCCATTTCCCAAACGTCAGGAAGAGTAGAGTTAGTAAAATGTTTTGCTGAAGCAAAAAAAGCTTAGCAAAATTATTACTGGTTGAATATAGTCCCGCCTCCCAAAAAAGAACCATCAGAACCTTGTGTTGATCAAGTCAAATTTGAAAGGGTCACGCCCATCCTCTTCCCCAAATAAATTGAGTCCATGGAGGAGACTTTCATCTTTTATTCAAAAATTTTGGTGGGCTTGCTGAATACGATACACATTTCAATGAATGTTTTGACATGCAGGGAAAAACCTCTCATAAGGGATAACGATCTAAACTAACATTCGTCACCAATCTTGAAAAAATGCAGATTATTCATAAGCATTCAGTAAAAAGTGAAAATGTAAGTCAGTGACAGGCAAATAAGATAAGATTAAAGAGATAAGATTTATTCATCATGAAATATATATACAATATTACATTTTACTATTCCCCCAAAGGCTCATTGGCCTGTAAAGAAGAGGGAAAACAAACGAGTCACTTACTCAGAGAAAAAAAATAATTTACTCACAGAGAGAAGAGCAAAAAGGAGAAAAAAAGAAAATATAAATAAAATAAAAACTATAGAAAACAAAACTAAGCAGATTGAACAGACTAAGTAATTAAGTATATTAAATAGACTCCAATAAAATAATAACAAATATATAAATAAATAGATATAAAAAACTTCTAAGAAGCAAAAAATTTGTAACAATTTTTTGAACAAACCAAATGAGTGGCACCTTCAAGCTGATTCAAGCAACTTATTCCATACAATATGACTCGCCATTAAAAGATTAAAACCTGATCAGAGGTAAAAGACAGCGGAACACTTTGGGGTCGGGGGAGGCATTGACGGATCCAGATTTTTTATGGCGCCCTAATTCCCTGTTTTTTTTCTTTTTTCACTCTTTTTCTAGAAAAAATTTGTCAATTTAGTCAGATATTAGCACCTTTGTCACATTGCCCCCCCCCCCAAGAGTTTGCTCATCGGCGCCCTTGTCACATTAGGCTTCCCCCAAGATTTTGTTCTATATTCTCGCCAAGGCGCATCTAGCCCCTTACGGTACCTCCCCGGGGAGGTCACCATGAAGCTGAGAAAAAGTAGAACATGCACACGAAAGTACATACAGTGACTCGGGATCAAGTAATGGGATAACTTTTGAACGAACAGTTTCCTGAATGAGGTTCTAGCTTTATTGTAAACCTTAGAAAGTGGTTTTAAAAGTAAAGTAAAGGTTGGCATCCATACTATTGGACAGTAAGAAATGTAAAACTGGATCAAGCGGTGAAAATGGATTTTCAAAATTGGTCCAGGAAAAGTATGTTTAAGTTTCCTTAAAATACCAAGACTCCTGCATATCTTCATTTTAATCAAATCAATGTAACACTTGAAAGACAGGTTTTCATCAACAAGAATGCCCAAAAGATGAACATATCAATCTTTAGATCTGTGAATTATCCCATTTGGCGGGTAAATTTCAGAAAACTGGGGATAAACCTGAGAAACACGCGAAAAAATCAGAAAACTGGACTTTTTCAAAATTTAATCCAAGCTCTGATTCGCAGTTTCCCGAAGTGCCAAGTGTACTGTCATCAGCAAAACAAACAAGGACATCAGAAGAAGGCGAACTATAGTTGCCACTATGGGCAAGCGAAGGCTTAGGATGGCAAAGTCTACAGCAATTAATAAGTTTCTGCTTTCTTATTACATAAAAAAGATTATTTACATAAATCAAAAATAGCCCAGCCCCTGAAACTGAACCCTGGGAAAAATTCACTTGTGAGGGTGAGTAGATAGTACATAGTGAATTCTGGGCCTTTATGTTCCTTCCGGTGTTATTTGCGTACGGTCCTAGGGATCTCTATGCTATTTGCTGTGCTATTTGGGTCATTGACTTACCAAGGTCAACCAGACAGGTTTCTGGTGGGTATAGTCTTGTTTGGTGGGTATAGTCTGGTTTGGTGGGTATAGTCTGGTTTGGTGGGTATAGTCTGGTTTGGTGGGTATAGTCTGGTTTGGTGGGTATAGTCTGGTTTGGTGGGTATAGTCTGGTTTGGGTTTTCAAAGAGAGTGAGTGGAATATTAATGTTTTGAATAATAGGAGTGTGATTGATTGTAATTAGTGATTGGATAATTTTTTAACATGAAATCTCTGAATAAAATATTTTTTGGGAGAGATAGGTTGATTGTGTACTGTATAATACACAAGTGATGTTTGAACAGTGTTGTCAATTTAAAATAGGGTCTAACGTTTTAGTATACTAAAAAGTTGATACTAAGAGAGATGTAGATGGTAAGAAAAGAATTTTAATAATGAAATTCAGAACAAACCTTAGAAATCCTTGCAAATCAAGTAGTAAGGTGTATGTGAGTACGAACCATCAAGGATCATAAGCACCAACGACCCTAACCAGCAGAGACATCAACTCCCCAAAGGTCTCTTATCCCCAAACTCGAAGGGCGCCCCCTCCCTCCAACTTTTTGCCCCCCCCCCCTCCTTTTTTTTTTTTTTTTTTTTTTTAACATGATATATTTTTTTCAAATTTTTTTTTTACCTGTCTTCGAATCAGATGAAACAAACTTAAATTACTATTCTAGTTTTTCTAAACCAGTATTGCCTATAACTTAATATATTCAAATATTTTTTGATAACTTGATTGGTGAGAACCATTTCCGTAAAATCTGAGCTAATAAGGGTTTTTGACCATAAACTCTAGTTTCTTGTAAGAAAATTATGGAAAATACAATTCTCTGCTTCAAATGTGAAACTTAAGTCCAGTTATGGATCGAAAAATAAACTATTTCTGTAAAATCTGAGCTAATAAGGGTTTTTGACGGTAATCTAATAAGTGTTTTTGACGGTAAGGGTTCTGACGGTTTTTGACGGTAATAAGGGTAATCATTATTCCTGTTTTGTGACCTAGCCTGATAGGACTTTCAAGGATTCAACCACCGGACCCGTGTGCCTTACCACATGGCAAGAACGAATGGCTATAACAAATAAATTTCTTTCTCTTTTTAAAAACGTTTTTAAAATTTATATTACATGTCCACTAATAAGGAAGTAGTAATTCTTTTTAGACTTGATAAATAGTAAATGCCAATTAATCACTAAAATTGGTAAAGCGGTCAAATTTGTATAAAACTAGTCTGTCATTAACATAAATATAAAAAAGTAACACTAATATGAGACATACACAAAAACAAATCTTCAAAACATAAATACATGCAGTTTTTTGTCTTTTTCGCTGGACACCATTTCTGTTAATAAATAAAAATCTACATTTTCTAGCTATGAACGGTTTACTTTTGAAAAATTAGTCAAACGAAATTCGTTGAAAGACATGTTATTTCATCTTTTTACTGTGAAGACATAAGGGATATTTGGAAGAATAATGGCTTACATTATTACAGAAACAAAATGAAAGAAAACAGAATTACAGAAACAAAATAAAAAGACTTACGTGTGCATATGGATCCAGTGACATGAAATATCTATGACCATAGAAAGTTGAAAGGCGAAAACCCAAGACGGATAAAATGTTGACAAAGTTACAAGAAGAGCCATCGTCATACATCGATCTGTCAACATATCGAGCATACCTCCAAATTGTGAACCTAATCGAAAGAAAAGGAGTATTCACAACTAGATTGAGAAATTGTATCAACAGAGGCACAAGGAGGGGAGGAGCTGAAAAGCTACAACTTTGTAGTTTAAAGTGCACGTTTTTTTAATTGTGAATTATTAGATGACTTTTGTTCAGCTTGCTTTAGGTTTTAATATGGCTCTTTATTTTTTTTCGAAAAGCTTCGTTTTTAGCAAGTGTTTTTAAAATTGGTGAAAATATTTTTTTAAGTAAAAATAAAAAACTAGGAAAAAAATGCAAAACACAAATTTTTATACTTAATGCATATACTTTTCTAAAGCACCATCCAGTATATGTAACTTGTTGTTTTATTATTCATAATAATACGTAGCTTATCCTATGTTAGTATTGGGGGCACACGACAGGGGGGAAGGGGACTTAAAAGCCACAACTTTGGTCTTACGGTTATACAAATCAATCAGAATTTCAAATCCAGCAGGCACTTGAGGTAATGTTTAACCACACAATATATTGACAAAAAGAATAGTAAGCAACAATTTTAAACCTGCTAGTTAAATTAGTGCCAAGCCTAACGTATCAAGACTTTGTTATTACTAAGATCATTTGAACAAAATTAGTTCCTTTTAAAAGCAGTATTTTCGAAAGTACAAAAATAAACTGCTATACCATTTATTAATTCGCCAGTCTAAACCATTGCTTCAACAAACTAAACAACGGATTCGAAAATTATACCAATGATAATTTCAGAAGTTTTGTTTAGGCATAAAGATATAAGGGCAATATATATATTTTGATGACTAAGGGGGGGGGGTGAATTTTTCAATATCTAGGGGGGGGGATAAATTTGTCATTAAATTTTTTTGTTAATGAAAATAGAAAAAAGAGGAAATTTTTAAATAAAAATACCCAAAAAAGGTATTGTCCAGAAGCTAGGGTTGCCAAACAAACAGGGTGGCATAAACCACCCCCCCCCCCAATCGACACTTTGATAATTTTGATTTCAATTCATCTTGGGTTTCATTAACTCATTCACAGTATTTTCTGTTCATTTTATGTATGAATTATTAGATAGATAATTTTATTGCCCATTCAAAAAACGCTACGAGCCACAAATGGAGTAAAAAAAAATAAAAAAAAATATAAACAGGAATGAACAAAACTTGGGTACTATATAAATACACACCGACACTTAAGGTCGCATCACAATGGCAAGGCTACTGGACTCAACTGACTTTAAGAATTCCGTCTGACGCTTAATGGGAGCCTCAACTGGGTCGGCAACGCCAACGGTTGCCGACCCAGTTGGACTTCATTTCTGGTCGTTTTGGGTTTTAATACGGCTCTTTACTTTTCTTTGGAAAACGTTATTAATATTGGTCAAAATACTTTTGTGAAATTAAAAATTTTATTTCTATGCTAAATACCAAGGCCGTATCCAGGGGGGGGGTTACCCGGTTTGAACCCCCCCCCCGAAATTTTTGACCGACTCGAAAATAAGTCGAAAATTAGTAAACCTAGGTAAAAATCAGTAAAATTAGTCGAAAACTGAGTCAAAAATTAGTAACCCCCCCCCCCCCCAAAAAAAAAAGTCAAAAATTAGTAAAAACCCCCCTGAACAAAAATCCTGGATACGGCCCTGCTAAATACATTCACTTTTTGTAAATATTTTCCAGCATATGTAACTTGTTGTATTCATTATCCATAATATTTAATTAAATAATTTTTTTTTCAAATGAGAGTTAGGAGCAACATTGATACTTCAAACGAACAGAAACTATTTTGTATATAAGATGGGTTTCCCAATCCTCAATCCCTCGCTCTTCACGCTGAAATTGTTTAGTGTTTTAAAAAAGCTGGGACAGTCCCTTTCATATACGGAATAATTTCTGTTCGTTTTAAGTTTTAATGTCACTCCTTACTTTCAGTTAAAAAAAACTTTTTTTTTATTTAATCTCTACAAGAGGGTTCTCTGATACGCTAAGTCTGACGGTGTGATTTTCATTAAAATACATTTTAGGTGTATTTCCTCCCTATTTCGAAAATCACTAAAATTTTCTCAGGCTCGTAGCTTTTGATTGGTAATATTAAACTTGGTTAGCACAGCAACATCACATGGTAGATCACTGTAAATGAAACGTATCGTATCCAAATGTAAATCACTGTCGACAATAAAAATTTGGATGTCATCCAAAAATTCGAAAATAGATGCGTCAAACTGGATACAATATGTTTTAATTATGATACTCTTCCATAACTTTGATAATTAACTAAGCGAAAATAAATAAAACAATAAGTAAAATATGATGAATTGTGCTCAGACGCTACCACATATCTTAGTTATGGTAAAAATATATAACATATGACGTTTAATTATGTATTACGATCTTGCCTATGTTATGATCATGATGATTATACAGCTTGGAAAAACAATGTAAGGCTCTTTTCAAATTTATAAGCACATTTAAGTGAACCAAGCAGTCTTAATACAAACTGGTGGATGGACATTTAATTTTTCTTTATTTTATTATACCGCTTCCAACCGACATATCCATACCGCCAGAGTTTGCACTGTTGACATATTTTAGATCTATATTGAAAAATTTGCTTACAAGAAACTTGAGGCTATGGAACTGAAACTGGAGTGGAGTCAGCGCCCACTTTCATAACAAGAAGAAAAGAGGTGGTAGACTTGACATTAACTTTTCCCAACATGGCAGTTTGGTTTGAAAGTGGCGTGTGTGCGCCCCCCCCCCCAATCATTCTCGGGCCATCAAATTATAGGATTTATTGCTGATGTGGCTCAAAAGCAAAAAAGTCTATAAAGAGACATAAAGGAAACAAATTTGTTCGTTTGAAATGAAAAGTCTATAAAGCAAAAAAAAAGTCTATAAAGGCACAACAAATTTTTTTCGTTTGAAATGAAAAGTCTATAAAGCAAAAGAAAGTCTATAAAGAGACACAAAGGAAACAAATTTGTTCGTTTGAAATGAAAAGCCTATAAAGCAAAAAAAAGTCTATAAAGAGACATAAAGGAAACAAATTTGTTCGTTTGAAATGAAAAGTCTATAAAGCAAAAAAAAGTCTATAAAGAGACATAAAGGAAACAAATTTGTTCGTTTGAAATGAAAAGTCTATAAAGCAAAAAAAAGTTTATAAAGACACATAAAGGAAACAAATTTGTTCGTTTGAAATGAAAAGTCTATAAAGCAAAAAAAAGTCTATAAAGAGACATAAAGGAAACAAATTTGTTCGTTTGAAATGAAGTGCTAGACAAAGAGCTGAATAGAATATATTCTTACCCAGGTGATACGAACAAGGACCTCGAAAGGGACGCAGAAAGACTTACAGGAAGCATGAGAAACGCTTTCAATCAAGCGACTACCCTGAGAGCACTGTAGGAAGGGGAGCAAAAAAAACAGTTGGTGAACTTTGAAATTAGACTTCAGAAGGTCTAAAATTCCTTAAAAGGTAAGGATAGCAAAGATAAGTCTCGCAGAGAAATTTCTTTAACAATAGAGAGTCCAAAGAAGCTAGTAACAAGCTGCTAAAGGTTCTAAAAAGAACACCCAGGTTCAGTTGGAGTGTCTTGAAGGAAGATGGCACTCTCATAATGAGCTCAGACAAAACACTGAACCCCATGCTTGAAGTACATATAAATTACTTAGCCCTAATCTAAATTGTAGTTTTGACCCCAGAATGGCGGATAGGCCATTCAGTTTATTCAGTTTTTAGATAATTCAGTTTTTAAGGGGTGGTTCGGTCCAAAAGCTGTGGATGATTTTAAACCATTTAAAGTATCAAGTGCTGATGGGCCTGATTCAATCACACTCCAGAAGAAAGAGGAAGAGGTGGACCACCAATATACTGGGATTGCTGAGAGGAGCCTCACTTTAGGCTATACCCCTAAGATTTGGCTAAAAGCAAGAGTTGTTTTCATATATTAATTAAAAAAACTTTATTTTAAATAAAAAACATAAATGTTTTTACTTTTATAACTTTAATAAATCAAATAATATTAACATTGTGATTACTATATATCAGTATATGTATATTAAACTGACAATGCACATTCATTTGTATTTTTTCAGTAAAGTGCAAATTATGTTCTGGCCTTGGGAAGGCATAGGGGTTTTGAGCCCAACTTATGTTAATTTCTGCTCGTTTTGAGTTTGACTCGGTTATTTATTGTAATTTTTGTTCGTTTTTGGTTTCATTTATTTATCAATGCTGATTTGTGGTAGTTTCAAGCCTGGTAGATTATTTAATTTTATTTGTGCTCATTTTTGGTTTAATGGAGTTTTTTTTTACCTTTCTTTGAAAAGCTTATTTTGAGGAAAAAGTTTTTTAATTAATTTCTGTTCGTTTCATATTGACATAGTCTTTTAAGGGAAAAAGAAAACAACACTTTGGATCTTTTCGTTTTTTAAGACTTTATAGTTTGGCCTGCTATTTGTATGCTGAAGAAATATTTTCAGCAATTTTTATCAACATACACGCTTTTAAAAATCTGGACACAAATAGTAGTGGAAACAAATACCATTCGCAAATAAATCTTTTTACTTTTTTTGATAGCTTGGTTACACTTACGCTATTTTGATTTGGTTAAATTTTAAGAGCAGAAGTAGCCCCGAAAGTTTGAACATAATCCCCTCAGACGTTCTTAGGATACTGCTGAGATGCCTTAATGGGAATTAGCATGAAAACAGTGCATTTTGATTTAATTTTAAGACAACATTTAGTTTTTAAACATAATGGACAAATGGGAGGGTGGGCGTGGGGGGCATTAGTTGCACTCCAAACACTTTGACTATTAAAAAGGGCATTAGCCCTTCTATTATCAATCGATTGAGAGCCCTTTTCGAAGTTCCTACGACAACTCCTTCGATACGAAGTGCCCTGGTCTAAAAAAAAAACAAAAAAAAAAAACATCGTACCCATATCGATCTTTACTATAAAAATGTCAAGCCTTCCAATCACTCTCGACTATTAAAAAGGGCATTAGCCCTTTCAATTTCCAATCAAATAAGCCCTTTTTGAGTTTCTACGACAACTCTTTCTATAAACACCTTATATGCCCCAGGGCATAAATTACAATCATTGCCCTGAGGGCTGTGAGGGGATCGTCATCCTCAAAGACCTAATTTCCAGAACTTTCAACTACGTTAAACAAAATGGCTATCTTCTAATTTTGATTGGATGTGTTTGGGGAAATAATGGACGTGAGAGGGGCGTTAGTTACTCTCGAATCACTTTCATCTATTAAAAAAGGCACAAGCCCTTTCAATTTCCAATCGCATGAGCCCTTTTAAGTTTCTACGACAACGCTTTCAATAGAAACCTTATATTCCCCCAGGGCATAACTTACAACCCTTTCCCTGAGGGCTGGGGGGGGGGGTGTCATCCTCAAAAACCTAATTTCCAGAACTTTCAACTACGTTGAACAAAATTGCTATCTCAAAATTTTGATTGGATGTGTTTGGGGAAATGGTGGACGTGAGAGGGGGAATAGTTGCCCTCCATTCACTTCCGACTATTAAAAAGGGCACTAGCCCTTTCAATTTCAAATTGAATGAGCCCTTTTTGAAGTTTCTACGACACCGCTTTCTATAAAAACTTTATGTGCCTCAGGGCATAATTTACAACCGTTGCCCTGAGGGCTGTGATGGGGTTGTCATCCTCAAAGACATAATATCCGGACCTTTCAACTACGTTGTACAAAATGGCTATCTCAAAATTTTGATTGGATGTGTTTGGGAAAATGGTGGGCGTGAGAAGGGGTTAGTTGCCCTCCAATCACTTCCAACTATTAAAAAGGGCGCTAGCCGTTTCAATTTCCAATCAAATGAGCTCTTTTTGAAGTGTCCTAATTTCCAGAACTTTCAACTACGTTAAAGAAAATAGCTTTCTCGAAATTATGATTGGACGTGCTTGGGGAAATGGTTGGCGTGAGAGGGGTGTTAGTTCTTCTCCAATCACTTTCAACTATTAGAAAAGGCACTAATCCTTTCAATTTCCAATCTAATGAGCCCTTTTGAAGTTTCCACGACAACGCTTTCAATAAAAACCTTATATGCCCCCAGGGCATAACTTACAACACTTTCCCTGGGGGCTGGGGGGTTGTCATCCTCAAAGACCTAAGTACCAGTACTTTCAACTACGCTGAACAAAACTGCTATCTCAAAATTTTGATTGGATGTGTTTGGGGAAATGGTGGGCGTAAGAAGGGGTTAGTTGCCCTCCAATCACTTCCAACTATTAAAAAGGGCACTAGCCCTTTCAATTCCCAATCGAATGAGCCCTTTTTGAAGTTTCTACGACAACACTTTCAATAGAAAGCTTATATGCCCCCAGGGCATAACTTACAACCCTTGCCATCCTTAAAAACATAATTTCTGGACCTACCAACTACGTTGAACAAATGGCTATCTCAAAATTTTGATTGGATGTGTTTGGGGAAATGGTGGATGTGAGAGGCGTGTTAGTTATCCTCCAATCACTTCGACTATTAAAAAGAGCACAAGCCCTTCTAATTTCCAATCGAATGAGCCCTTTTTGAAGTTTCTACGACATCATTATCTATAAAAACCTTATATGCCCCCAGGGCATAACTTACAACCCATGCCCCGAGGGCTTTGAGGCGGTTATCATCCTCAAAGACCTAATTTCTAAAACCTTTAACTACGTTGAACAAAATGGCTCTTTAAAAATTTTGATTGGATGTGTTTGGGGAAAAGATCGGCGTGTGAGGGGGGTTAGTTGCCATCCAATCACTTTCGACTATTGACAGGGGCACTAGCCCTTTGAATTTCCAAGCGAATGAGCCTTTTTTCAAGTTTCTACGACAAAGCTTTAAATAAAACCTTATATGCCCCCTTGGCATAACACACAACCCTTACCCTGAGGGCTGGTGGGGTGTGTCATCCTCAAAGAAATAATTTACGGACCTTTCAACTACTTTGAACGAAATGGCTATCTCAAAATTTCGATTGGATGTGTTTGGATAAATGGTGGGCGAGGAAGGGGTGCTACTTGCCTTCCAATTACTTTCGACTATTAAAAAGGGCACTAGCCGTTTCAATTTCCAATCAAATGAGCCCTTTTGAAGTTTCTACACTTCAACACTTCATATAAAAACCTTACACTGTGTCAACATATAAAAACCTTATGAAGTGTCAACAACACTTCATATAAAAACCTTATATGCCCCCAGGGCATAACTTACAACCCTTGCCCTGAGGACTGTGGGGGATTGTCATCCTCAAAGACCTAATTTCCAGAACTTTCAACTACGTTGAACAAAATGGCTATCTCAAAATTTTGAAACCACCAGCTTCAATAGGGAGAATTTAAACATTTTCCATGGTAATCTTAAAAGAGTTCTTATAAAGGATAAGTTTGGCCCAGAAAACAAATATAATGCCAAAAAAACAGGTGTAACAACGGCCAATGCTCAACCAAACGTAATTGCATACAAGGGCAGTAAAGAACTGAGTCGCGTTAGATCAGGAGAGCACGGAGTTCTCATCACTTTGGCCTGGTGTGTCCCTGCTTAGAAAACAGTTTTTCCATCATTTGTATTTTCGAAGACCCGTTTATAAGACCCGTGACACTACATGGTCTTGACAGGCATATTCCTGTTCAATAGAAAGGCAATACATGAAAACACTTTTTATCATCTGCTCTTATGAATAACCTGAACCCAGATGAAGATGATAGTCCAGTACCGCAAACGGACAGCACCAAAACAAAGGAAATTCTTTTATATTTCCCAGGAACCAATCTCTCACGTTCAGACGTTGTTTTGCCGAAGTAGCTTCTGAATTACTCAAAAACACATTTTTCTCATCTTATGTTACTCATCCCATGAATCCAAGTGAAGATGACAGTTCAGTACCACAAGTGGGAAACAGCACAGTTAACAGTGATCTTGTCACCTTCTAGGAGCCAATCCTAGGTGTCCAGACGTAGTTTGCCAGAACAACTTCACCCCCCTTCAAATGGTTTGTTCTCAACTGGCTAGTAAGAACACCAGGGCTTGCACAAGAATGAAAATCGGGGTATTGACTAAAACGTCTGAGGAAGCTCGACTTGAAGCAGAGCTTGAGGTAAAGAGAGTTCGCAGGCCGATAAAGAAAGGTTTGATATCCAAAACGAATAAGAAATAAGTTCCACGAAAAAGAAACCCAGCTGCAAGTGAACAAGGTAAGTAAGGAAAATCTGAAAAGAAAATAAGAAAGGTGCTACTATAGGGAGCCCAGAATATGCTACCAAAACTTTGGCAACACATATGTACATTTTATGAACATAAAAACGAAAAGATAAAAGGATTCATACTACCCCACTCTTCCCTCAACTCAGAATTACGCTGACAGTCTAGTATATCTCCTACAAGATTGATTTCTAAAAACCCTGTTTAAATTAGCACATGGTAAAAATGCTAAATACAATTCAGAAATGGGCACAAAAGTATAAAGTGCGTTTTTTCCTGAAAAGAGAGAAGCAGCAGCATTCACTGACATGAAGAAATGGAAGACTCCTCTTATTCAACATTGTACGGTCACTCAATGTCACTAAAAACGGATTAAATATCTAGGGATCATAAATGATCATCTGAGCTGGAAAGCTCAATCTACAGAGAAAGCACATGAAGTTGCAGCTTCTCCAACCCAGTGCTAGCAAATTGGGGGGGGGGGAGACTTAGTGCCAAATATGATCATTAGTTTATATAAGACAGCAATTCAATCAATATGATGCAGTGGTCCGAGTCAGCTCGAATCAAATTCAGGCACATATCATAGCTTTAATAAGAGTACAAATAAGGGTACAAAGGCCTAATGATCACATCAGCATATCATAGAACTGCCACGGCATCCATGAAAGAACGTGCAGGAGTTCAACCGGTAGAAAACTTTCTAGAGGAAAAGGCAATAAAAAGTGCATTCAGGATGAAGATGGCTGACTAAAAGATTCAGAAATGGCTAATACAGAGCGGGAAAACACATAGCCACGTGGACACATTTAACTCACTACTGCTTAACTTTGTAGTCAAGAAGGGTTTTTAATCCTGGTCCACACCATGCATACTATTTTGATACAGTCACCATGGGGGAAAGGGGGGGGGGTTGAGAAACAATTGCATTACCATCCTTATCTGAAAATAAGAAACATTGTGATTTTTAATTGTGGATTTAGGGTTTTCATGTTTGTTGAACTTCAATTTTATAATTGTCTCGAAAATCCAACCCTTTCGGGGAGCTTAACCCCATTTCTTTTTATTTTAAACTTTCATGTGCTGATACATTTTGATGAGGAAGTTTAAGATTAATAATTTTGCAAAAGATCAAATAAATGGTGGATTTTGTTATTGCGTAGGCTATATGTAATATGAACTACGTTTTTAAACTTTGGTTTCTATTGACAAGAATGGCTCTCTACTTACAGTTTGTTACTATGAACTGCATGAACCAAGGATTTATAAAATGTCAAATTCCACATTCTCCTTCATTTCCACACTCTCCTCTAACTCAGGTTTTTATGCTGAAGTTTAATATGAGCACAATAATATATTGTGAATGATAATCATTCCTGTGAAAGTATATGCCTTCAAATATCAGAGGCAACACTATAGCGTTTCCTATAGTAAACGCCATACGGCTCTAATGTTTTATTATTATTATTCCCCCAGAGGCACTTCATATGGAAGGGGTCGTCGTATGAACTTCAAAGGGGGCTCATTCAATTGGAAATCGAGAGTTCTAGTGCCCTTTTTAAGAGTCAAAATGTGATCGGAGGGCAACTAGCCCTTTTTTCCCAAATACATCCGATAAAAATTTTAGGATAGCCATTATGTTAAAAATAGTTTAATGATCACATTAAAAAAAAAACTCAGGTGTCGACACGACCCCCAAGGGTCCGGGGGCAGGCGTTGTAAGTTATGCACTGGGGGCATTTATGGTTCTTATGGAAGGAATGCTCGTATAAACTTCAAAGAGGGCTCAGTTGATTGGGATTTGTAAGTTCTAGTTCACTTTTTAAGCGTAAAAAGAGATTGGAGGGCAACTAGCCACCCCCCCCCCTCCCCGCCCTTTTTTCCTCAAACACATCCGATAAGGACTTTGAGACAGCTTTTTTTTTAAAAATAGTTCAAAGACCATATAACGAAACCTCCGGGGTCGACACAGCCCCCAAGGGCCAAAGGGCAGGCATTGTAGGTTATGCCCTGGGGGAATATATGTTTATTATGGAAGGGATGCTCGTAAAAACTTCAGAGAGGGTTCATTTGATTGGAAATTGAAAGTTCTAGTTCAGTTTTTGAGAGCTAAAAGAGAGTGGAGGGCATCTAGCCCCCCACGTCTCTTTTCCCCCAAATGTATCAGATAAAAATTTTGAGATAGCCATTTTGTTAAAAAATTGTTCAAAAGTCAGATAACAAAAACTCAGTTGTCGACAAAACCCCCCAGGGCCCAGGGGCAGGCGTTGTAAGTTATGCCCTGGGCATATATGGTTCTTATGAAAGGGATGCTTGTATAAACTTCAGAGAGGGCTCATTTGATTGGAAATTGAAAGTTTGAGTTAAATTTTTAAGAGTCAAAAGAGATCCAAGGGCAACCAGCCCCCCCCCCACCTTCTTTTTCTAAACCCATCTGAAGAAAATTTTGAGATAGACATTTTGTTAAAAATAGTTCAAAGGTCGGATAAGAAAACCTACTGTGTCAATACAACCCACCAGGGCCTGGGGAAAGCCGTTTAAAGTTATGCCCTGAAAGAATGTATGGTTCTTATGAAAGAGATGCTCGTATAAACTTCATAGAGGGCTCATTTTATTGGAAATTGGAAGTTCTAGTTTATTTTTTAAAAGTTAAGAGATTGAAGGGCAGCTAGCCCCCCTCCCAAGCCCTTTTTCCCCCAAACCCATCCGCTACAAATTTTGAGATAGCCATTTTTTAAAAAATCGTTCAAAAATTAGACAACAGAAACTCCGGTGTCAACACAACCCCCAGGAGCCGAGTGGTAGGCGTTCTAAGTGTTGTTCTGGGGGCGTATATGGTTCTTATGAAAGAGATGCTCGTATAAACTTCAGAGAGGGCTCATTTGATTGGAAATTGCAAGTTCTAGCTCACTCTTTAAGAGTCAAAAATATCCGAGGGAAACTGCCACCCCCCACCACCCTTTTCCCCCATACCCATTTGATAAAATTTTGAGATAGCTATTTTGTTAAAAATAGTTAAAAGGTCAGATAAGAAAAACTCCTGTGTCGATGCAACCCCCCAGGGCCCCGGGGCAGGCGTTGTAAGTAATGTTCTGGAGGCATATTGGATCTTGTGTATAGCTACTGTTTAGCTATCATACTTATTACCACATAGCTCCCACGTGCAATAAGAAGAAGGAACGCTGTTACTTAAGCATGACTGTAACTGGAGAATCAGATGATGAATGGAGATATGACCTGTATCCAGGAAGAAAAGGCGAGACTTACAAGCCTTCACTTTTTCAGAAGCTTTGGTTAGGTGAAGGAAGAGACCTATTTGACCATATTAGATGCGAATCAAACGTTGTTTCCTGTGTGAAGGATAGTCCGCTAGTCCGAACAATGATGGCTGCCCTGAAGAGTTCAGGATGTCTCATTGATGTGACAAGACATATTTCCTGTGAACCCTGTAAAAAATTGTTACCGGAGTTTATGATCAACAACACAATCAAATTGTCATTTGCCAAAATCCGCAAGGTCAAAAGATGCAGTACAAGGGAGTCTAGTCCATGAAATGATTCATAAGTTTGACTACTGCCCTCATGGATTGGATTTTGCGGATACTAAACACTTGGCCTGCACAGAAATTAGAGCTGCTAATTTGACACATTCTAGTTTCACTAATGCTTTTTTGGGAGGAGCAGCTGCCCCCTGGCGAATTGCCAAGGACCCATCAGGATGTGTGAAGAATCGCGCAGCTGAAAGTGTAGTTGCTGTGCGAAAAATCCCCTACGAAGAAGCAAGAAAGATCGTTGACTCCGTTTTTGAACCTTGCTATGCTGATCTCGAGCCTCTATGTAGACGAATGAGAAGAAACTCGGCAGATCCGATTCGTATAGAAAGGGAAAAACTCATATATTTGGATATACCTCTCAGTAACTGTTGTTTTCTGTTAGAACAAATAATATTTTTTGAATTTTATCTCTCTTCAAGATACTGACTTGGACTCCTTCCTTAGACACAGAGCCAAAACTGATTACGAAGTACTTCCTGTTGATGAATATAAGTTTTTGCCAAGAAGATGCTTCTCTTGTCACGCCGAAGGCCATCTTGCGGCCAATTGTAATAATACCGCCATTTGTGGTCGCTGTGGAGCAACTGACCCCGCGTCCGGCAAATCCAACCCATGCATTGGTGATATGTTTTGTGTAGCATGTAAGAAAAACGGTCACACAAGCTACAGCGTAAATCATCCCGTTGATAAATAGAAGCCAACCTCTGGTAGGCCACGACCGAGCAACCCCCGACATCACACAGTCTGATATCTTGGAATATCAACGGGAACTTTATAAACCGATCCACTTTCGTCCTTGATTTTCTTCGTGAGTGCGACATAATATGCCTGCAAGAGCATTTTACTATGGAGCAGGGCATAAACTTGTTGAATCTTGCACCTTGTCATAATGTATATTCTGTGCCTGCGAAGCAAACAAAAGATTGTGGTCGTCCTACAGGTGGCTTAGTAATGTACGTTCGATCAAACTTAAGCTCTGACCTTTTGGATTCGGAGGATTACTACCTAGCTGCTAGAGTAAATAACGTGGCTATAATTAATGTCTGTATTCCCACTGACTACCGGGATGATAGATCGGAACGTAGCTTCGCAATTAGTGTGTCTAAACTTTCTAAATGCCTGGAAAAAGCTCGTCCAGGAAAGCTTCATTGTATTGTAGTCGGTGACTTCAACTGCAACCTGGAATTCAACGACCACGCGGTGTCAAGTCGCAGAAGTATTTTACTCGGCATTATGAGTGATGATCAATGCGTCAGAGCCAAAAGTGAAAAATATACATACATTCATAACTCTGGAAGTACGTCCAACTTAGACCATGTTGTAACAAGCCAATCTGTTAATATTCCCTCTGTGCTTGTTATGGATAGTAACTTTACGTCTGACCATCTCCCACTCAAGTTTAGAGCATATTTCCCGCAGGCTCAGTTAACACAAGATATGGACAGCGCCGAGTCGAGTAAAAGGTGGATTAAGTTACCGAACTGGGCTAGGGTTAATGTTCAAAAATTTAATGAGTCGTGTGATGTAATCCTGGACAAAATCCGTGTGCCCTATGATCTATTTTGTAAGTCTGCTCGAGCAGACTCAGTTGATACGCGAGTGAAGCTAAATGTATACTGTGCCGAATTGATTCATTCTTTGCGTGTTGCCGAACTTGTGGCTGTTCCTATTAATCGTATTAAAAGTGGGACGGAAATTATTGGGTGGTCAAAGAACCCAGCACTTTGTGAAGCATGCGATAGGGCAAATTTTGGTTGAAAATTTGGAGAGACTGTGGCTCTCCTAGGTCTGGTATTGTAAATCAGATAAGATTGCCGACTAAAAAAACGGTTCGCAAATGAGCTTTCCAAGCATAGGAGCTCAATTCAGGCAGTTTATTCCGATAAAGTTCTTAGTGATCCGAATGAGCTTTGGAAAATGGCGCTAAAACCACAGAGTAATTGCATAATAATATATCGGATTATGACATCCCTGAATCAACTTGGGTCGAATATTATGAGAACGTGTTCTCTGCCCCTGAAAAGTGCCTTGCGGATCATTATAAGTGTGAGTTAGATTTATTCTTAGCTAGTTCGTCTAATTCTGATGTTGTGGTTTCTCTAGAGTGTGTAATAAATGCTATTAATCGCCTTAAGAAAAAGAAATCCAGGGGCTCAGATAATATTTCCGCGTTCCATGTCAAAATATGTAGTCAATTACTCCTTCATCATATTACACTGTTATTTCAAATGATTTTCGTCACCGGAATAATTCCATCATATTTTTGTATTGGGGCTTCAACTCTGAACCCTAAGAAAGGTAAATCTCATCGGGAATGTTCGTCTTTTCGTCCGATCACGGTTTCGACAACTTTTTGTAAAATATTTGAGCTTTTGATAATCAATGAAGTCCGAAAATAAGTGTCATAGCCCGGACTCACAGTTTGGATTCCAGCCGCGTCTGGGTTGCTGCCATGCGTTGTCTGCCGTAGCATCTATTCTCGTTGATGCCGAGAAAACTGGAGAAAGTTTTGCTCTCGCGGCGTACGATGTTCAACGTGCGTTTGACTCTTTGATTCATTATGAGTGCATATTGGATATGGGAAAGCGCGGTGTAAAAAAAGGAACCCTTCTTCCTTTAAAAGATATGTATGCAAATCTGAAAGCCGATCTTAAGCTCTCGCATCAGCATCCGGATCATAAAATAAAAAATAATCCTGTTGTCCCGGTTAAAAAGGGGGCTCAAAAAGGGGGCTCGAAAAGGGGCAATAACTTCACCTACTGCTTTTAATAATAGAATAATCCGAGGGCAAGAGAGATGTAAAACAACTGGTGTCCTGCGATGTATCGATGTTTCGTTAATATCATACGCGGATGATATATTTAATTCGAGTCGCAATGTTTCGGGTATAGAGGAAAACTTTAACATCCTCCAGAATGATTATAAGCAGCTCGGATTAGAGTTTAACACAGAGAAGTCGGAAATCCTGCTTTTCAATTGGAAATCAGTCCCCGATGGTTTTACGATTGCTCTTGGAGATAAAAATGTTAAGCCGGTCCAGTTCATTACTTACCTTTGCCTTCTTATCGGTTCAACTCTATAAACAACCCATCGATTGCTTATCGACCATCTAAAGAAGCGAATTGGTTTTGCATATAGTAAAATTGTTTCAAAGAAGTTGAGGTTCAACAGAAAAGTTCTAGCTCGCCTTTATAATGCAATTCCACTCCCCCATTTTTTGTATTTGAGTCCTTTTTGGAGAATTTTTCCCGAGTGCGATAAACGTAAACTTCGATCTGTTTTCTTTAAGTATGATAAGTTTCTACTTCGTCTCTCACTTTGGTCCCGAAATTCTTTTCTAATTAGGAATTATAATATAGAAGACCCAACATCAGCCATCCTTAATCAGATCTCAAACTTCAAGAATAATGTTAAAAGCCATCCGTGGTTTGAAATCCTCCACCAGTAGAACTCAGTGTGTTTTTGTTTTCTCTATACCTTTTCTTGCTAGTGGGTATTACATTAGTGTCTAAAACTTGTACTTTTATGTATTTTGTTTTTGTCGTGTATATTTGTCTTGTTTATCTTTTTCTTGTATTTTTATGTACTCCGTCTCTTTTGTTTGATTTGGACGGGTAATAAAATATTATTATTATTATCATATGGTTCTTAAGGAAGGGATGTTCGTATAAACTTCGGAGAGGGCTCATTTAATTGGAAATTGAAACTTCTCGTTCACTTTTTAAGAGTCAAAAGAGATTGGAGGGCAAGTAGCCCTCACCCCCTCCAAGCCCTTTTTTTCCTCAAACCCATCCGATAAGAACTTTGAGAGAGCCATTTTTTCGAAATGGTTAAAAGATCGTATAACGAAAACTCCGGGGTCGAAACAATCCTTTAGGGCCCGGGGTAGGCGTTGTAAGTTATGCCCGGCGGGCATATATAGCTGTTATGGAAGGGATGCTCGTAAACTTCAAAGAGGGCTCATTTGATTGGAAATTGGAAGTTCTAGTTCAGTTTTTAAGAGCCAAAGAGATCAGAAGACAACTATTCCCCCCCCCCCCGCCTCTTTCCCCCAAATGCATTTGATAACAATTTGATATAGCCATTTTGTTAAAAATAGTTCAAAGGTCAGATAACAAAAACTTCTGTGTCGACAGAACCCCCCAGGGCCCGTGGACAGGCACTGCAAGTTATGCCCTGATTCTTATGGAACGGATGTTAGTATAAACTTCAGAGGGCTCATTTGAATGGAAAATTAAAGTTCTAGTTCAATTTTTAGGAGTCAAAGAGATCGGAGGGCAACTAGCCCCACTCCCCACGCCCTTTTTTCGCACCAATCCGATACAAATTTTAAGATAGCCATTTTTTAAAATAGTTCAAAGGTCAGATAACAAAAACTCCGGTGTCAATACAATCGCCCAGGGCCCGGGGCAGGCGTTTTAAGTTATGTCCTGGGGCCTTATATAGTTCTTATGAAAGAGATGCTCGTATAAACCTCAAAGAGGGCTCATTTGATTTGAAATTAAAAGTTCTAGTTCACTTTCTCAGAGTAAATAGAGATCGGAGGGTAACTAGCCCCTCCCCCCTCCACGCTTTTTTCTTCCCCAAACCCATCCGATAGAAATTTTGAAGCGGCCATGTTGTTAAAAATAGTTTCAAACACCAGATGTTAAAACTCCGGGGTCGACACAACCCCCCACGGCCCGGGGACAGGCGTTGTAAGTTGTGCCCTGGGGGCAAATTTAGTTCTTATAGAAGGGATGCTTGTATGAACTTCAAAGAGGGCTAATTTGATTGAAAATGGAAAGGTCTAGTTCACTTTTAATAAGTCAAAAGAGATCGAAGGGCAATTAGCCCCCCCCACGCCCTTTTTCCCCAAACCCGTTTGATAAAATTTTGAGATAGCCATTTTGTTAAAAATGGTTCGAACATCAAATAATAAAAACTCCAAGGTGGACACAAACCCATTTTTTTACTTTGACATTGTTACTTTGATGCTAGTTTTGATACTTTGATGAATATTTGATTTTGAAGAAAAAGTTTGATTTTCAAATAAGGTATTTTTAAAAACGAGACACTTTTTGCAATCAAAAACGAACAAAAATTAATTAAAAAAAAACTTTCCAAAAAGAAAATTTTTCAAAGAAAAGTAAAGGCCATTTCAAACTTAAGATCATCAGATACATATACCTGTTAAAATTCAAACTCAAAACGACCAGAAATTACTATTAAAGAATAAATGAAACCCAAAATCAACCGAAATTAAATAAACAATCATAGCAAAAAAACATACAACAAATAATAATATAAATAAATAAATCTTAAAGTGAGTTATGCTTAAATTGAATATGCAAATCAAGCTTAAAACGAAAAAAAATATTTTGCTACTGAAGTATAAATGAAACCCAAAACGAACAGAAATTAAATAAGAAATCAAGGCAAACAAACATACAATAGATTTTAAATGAATAAATAAATCTTAAAACGAGTGAAACTTAAATTGAATATGCAAATCAAGCTTGAAAGGAACAAAAATTCCTACAAACAAGAGTTTGGGTATCGCCTCCATCTCTCACTGTAAAAGTCTAAAACTTACTGCGTCATGGCGCTTTACTGAAAATTACATGTGTCTTGAACAGTTTTGGAAACTATAAACAAAATCAAATTGAATATTTGATATAAAATGATATTAATCGTTTATAGATCCATCAGTTCAAGATTTTATTCCCCTGTAATTTTATTTTCATTTTCAATGCTGTAAGAACTGGAAAAGAAAATACTTGTAACAAAATTCGTTTTCAGTGAAGCGCCAATGACGCAGAAGGCTTTAGGTTGTTACAGTTAAGGAAGGGGACAGTTTTAGGGGTCTTGAACAATTTTAGAAAGAACTAATAAATTAAACTGAATATTTGATGTATAATGATATTAATTACTGAAAGCTCATCAGTTCAAAACTGTAATGTAATTTTAATGTTTATTTTCAATAGGCTAGTAAGTACAAAAGAAAATATTTGTAATACAATTCGTTTTCAGTAAAGCGCCAATGACGTATTAGGTTTTAGACTTTTACAGTGAGAGAAGAAGGCGATGCCCAAACTCTTGTTTGTAGTGATTTTGTTCGTTTCAAGCTTGATTTGCACATTCAATTTAAGTTTTACTCGTTTTAAGATTTATTTATTCATTTACATTAGTTGCCTGGTATCTATTGTATGTTTGTTTGCATTGATTCCTTATTTAATTTTTGTTCGTTTTGGGTTTTATTTATACTTCAATAGTAATTTCTGGTGGTTTTGATTTAGAATTTTAACAGGTATTTGCATCTGATGATCTTAAGTTTAAAATGGCCTTTACTTTTCTTTGAAAAACAATTTTTTCGGAAAGTTTTGTAATTAATTTTAGTTAATTTCTTAGAAAGAACGAAGGGGAAATGTCAGAAATGAATTTTAGAGCCATCATTCTCATACTTTTCACAATGAGTTCTTTGAAAAAGTCTTATTTGAAAAAGTCCCCTTTCACCATCTGTGAGGTATGCATATGAACATGGGCATAGCTCCAGCATTTTTATCGGGGGGGGGGGGGGGTCAAGAGGGGTCTCCATCCAGAGAGTCAAGGGGCATGTGCTATATAATAATTTTTTCTCGAAATTATCGGGGGCAACTGCCCCCCCCCCTCCGAAATGATGCCACTGTATACGAATGCAATTTTTTTGTTACACTCAAGATATTTCTGAAACAAGAGGGGAGCTTTCACCACAGAGCGCCAATATTACAGACTGGTCCGAAAATACTCCTCAAAATCAAGGGAGATTAGTATTTAAATCCTCCTCCCCCCAAAACAAGGACACTGAAATTTATCACTAAAAGAATAAAAAAGAAAAAAAAAGTATCTCAATGTAAAACAAAAGGTCTTACTTTGGTTAAAATACCTTGCTGCATGTCCATCAAAAGCATCTAAAAAACCACTCAACAGATAAAGAGTAGCTGCAATAGTTGGTTGACTAGGCATAACATACAACGCTGCAATTCCAAAAACTACTCTTGCATATCCTAGAAAAGAATAGAAAGCTTTTGAAGATCAAAATGCCTTTCTATCAAGCAAATATAAAAGTAAAACAAAGAAAACGCAGCCCATCATTGGAGTGGGTTTTCTATCTTCCTAAAAATTTAAACACTAAAATGAACAATATCTAGGCAGTACAACTGACATGGTATCCTCTAAAGATCTGGTGAGTGCAAAAGTATGCAGTTAATGACATGAAAATACAACTTTTTTGTCACCATTTAGGCTATCATTGTAAGAGATATAATTATTATCCACTACAAAACAATATAAATTTGTTATATATATCCACTATTTAAAAAATACCTTTTTTGGTATTTTCATTGAAAAAATATTTAAAAACATCAGTTCCCCCCATACCCTTCTTGACTACAAAGTGCGTTTTGACCACACCACCCCCCATACCCTAAATTTTCATGGGCTGGCGTCACTGGGTTCAGTCAACATAACCATAAGACAAACAGTAATCTTCAATAGCCATCCCTACAGTTCAGTAGAAAAGAGAGAAATTCCAGAAGTAACTTTACACAGAGATGTAAGGTCAAAACGTCTTTCTAAACCCTTTTTTGAGTTATTAAAATTAATTATAGGGTAGAAATCAGGTATTAGAAAAATTCTCATGACCAGATTCTGTATTCAATGCTCTTTCCAAAATATAATGATTGTTGCCATCACAATTGCATCCCAGCTTCCACCCCTACCCTAATGGGACTAGATATAGCCCAAGCCTACATGCAAAAGTGTGCTTATTTTTGGGATAGCCAATATTTTTTGTGCTTGTTTCTCATCAACAATTAGCCAAAAATATCAAATACAGCCAATTTGGAAAAAATCAAACTTTAGTATATAGTCTAGATCCATATCTGATCCCACCCTGTGGTAGCACAATGGATTGATCCTCTGCTGGACAATACAGAGCCCAGGACAGGATTTATGCAGCTGCAAGGATGGGCAATAAGCCTGCTACTGTCCCTCATTGATAAAGACCATGAATGGCTATAAAGAATCTCAGGGTTAGATCTAAGGGGGAGGGGTAAAAGGAGGCACGCCCAGGGCACAAAAAAAGCTAAACTTGTAATATTTATGGGCAAAAAATGGAATATTTATGGTACTGATGGTGCAGCAAATGGAAGCAAAGTCTACATTTACCCCCCCTGCAAGAAAAGCCTAGCTCCAGCTCTGGAGAATCTTTACCCTTTTTGGTATCTGTCCCCATTAGGGGAAAGTGGGTACAATTGTAGGAGCAGTGATCATTATATGTGGAATGAGCATTGAATAGAGAACTTGATAATATATATATTTTTTCTTCTAATACCTTAAATCGCAGCTGGGAGCCATCTAAGGATTTCTCCTTGTAGAGCTCTGGAATGATGACTAGTTGTATGCAAGGTTCACTGGTGACCAGGTGCTGCTGCATCTTCAGTAGCATCCCAATTGAGTTCAGCCTACACTCTCTGGAGGACCACTCAGCATCTAGCCTTCATTTAAAAACATGAACGGATTCAGCATTAACTGTTTCATAAAATAGTTTGGTCCAATGGTTGACAATACATGTTGAGAAGAATTGAGTACAGACTCTAGATATTGTAGACTGCTTGACAAGTTTCAGGTGATGACCTCTAGTTCTTGAATTGGTACCAACAGTAGGGAACAATGCTGGGAAAATATTAGCTCTCAATAACTTATAGACTAAAACGGCATCCCCTCTATTTCTCCTGTAAACAAGTGAAGAGAGATTCAGCTTTGATAGTCTTACATGGTAGGAAAGCTCTTGCTTGCGAGATATCACTTTAGTGGCACATCTCTGCACATTTTCTGGAAACTTTTATGTCTTTTTTAAAATATGGAGAGGCAAGAGACATTCCAACTTCAAGCTTAGGACGTACAAGTCCCTTATAAAGAAGACTGATGACTTTAGAAAAACGAGTGGAAATAGTATGCTTGATCAGTCCCAAGGTTAAACTAGCCAAAGCAGCAAACCTCTTAGCATGAGTGCTGAATTTTAGTTCATTGTCAATAGTGACACCATGATCTTGCTCATTATTTACAGAGGAGAGCGGTGGCCTAAGAAAAAATAAAAGCGGCAAGGATTCAGTTTGCCAGAGTGAATGATATGGCACTTGGCAACATTGAATTCAAGAAGCCAGCCCTCAGCCCATTGACTCAGCAGTTGAAGATTATTTTGTAGCAAGGCATGATCTTCACAGGACAAAGCTGGTCCAAGAAGCTTCGGGTCATCAGCATAAAGAGTCGATTTACTGCGGATAATGAAAGGAGCATCATGGATGAAGATATTAAATAGTGTAGGACGCAAGACACTTCTCTCAAGAACTCCACTCAGAACATACATTGACGAAGAAAGAGAACGATTACCAGAGTCATCACATAACTGAACACATTGATTTCGCAAATAAAGAAAATCAAGGATTTCTCTTCAAGCTTTACTGCTCGTAATTTAATTGGAAGTCAATTGTGATACACTTTGTCAAAAGCTTTAAAAAATTAAGCCAAGCAGAATCATGTCAGCAGGCACCCAAATATCAAGCAACTTAGTGATGTAATCATATGATTCAAGGAGATTGGTGTCAACAGATCTTCCAGAAGAAAAGCCATGTTGTGAACTGTGTAAAACATTGTTTGCTTCAAGGTGTTTAACAACTGCAGAATTGATTATTCTTTCAAGAACCTTAGCAACTGCTAATGTATAGCTGATGGGTCGATAATTTTCAGCAAGGTCCTTTCTACCTTTCTTAAAAATAGGAACAATATTTGCAGTTTTCCAGTCCTGAGGTAGTCTAGAAAAATTTAATGATAATTTGAACAGCAGGGAAAGAGGTTGACACAGAACTGTACAACATTCATGTAGGATACGTGGGTGAATGCCATCTGGTCTGGCAGATTTATTCAGTTGAGGGAAGTAAGTTCCTTTAGGAACAAAGTATCTGTAATCAGAATTGGTTCCATCTTATGTGATACATCATATAAAGGAGGTGTAGGATATATAATATTGGAGTTGGATGAAAAAACAGAAGAGAAATACTGTTGAATATTTCAACTTTCAGCTCAGGATCAGCAACTGATATACTATTGTGCAGGATATCTGAGATTGTACGTCTGCTGCTACATTTTTGACTGGCATACGCCAGAAGGATCTAGAGTTATCCTTAACTTCTTCAGCCAGTTTTTCTTCAAACCTTCTCTTCAACTTCTTTATTTGGTTTGTTGTTTGATTACGAAAGGATTTGAAGACTTGATAATTATCTGTGGTCTTATTTTTTCTATAGCGATTCCATGCTCTGTGTTTTCTATTGATTAGCTTGCTTACTTTAGTAGTTAAAAAAGGTAAACTTTTTGCCTGTTTTGCCTGAAAAATTCTGGTGCATGACTTTTAAACTTTTAGAATTTCTGTTTTTACATTTAGCAAAATAAACCTAATAAACCTTGTTTTCTTATTTCTTCCCTGTAATAAACCTTAAACATTTTGGTTACAGATCTAATTCTGAGACCTTAATATATGTACCCCAATATTGTTCAATTAGAAAATTTACATCACTTTTAATGCTACTGCTAGGAAGTCACAACTACTACTAACAATTCAATGCAGCACCTTTTCTTCAACTCCTTTATTTGGTTTGTTGTTTGATTAACAAAGGATTTACAGACTTGATAATTATCTGTGGTCTTATTTTTTCTATAGCGATTCCATGCTCTGTGTTTTCTATTGATTAAGTTGATTACTTTAGTAGTTAAAAAGGTAAAATTTTTGCCTGTTTTGTCTGAAAAATTCTGGTACATGACTTCAAAATTTAGAATTTCCGTTTTTACATTTGGCAAAATAAACCTAATAAACCTTGTTTTCTTATTTCTTCCCTGTAATAAACCTTAAACATTTTGGTTACAGATCTAATTCTGAGACCTTAATATATGTACCCCAATATTGTTCAATTAGAAAATTTACATCACTTTTAATGCTACTGCTAGGAAGTCACAACTACTACTAACAATTCAATGCAGCACCTTTTCTTCAACTCCTTTATTTGGTTTGTTGTTTGATTAACAAAGGATTTGCAGACTTGATAATTATCTGTGGTCTTATTTTTTCTATAGCGATTCCATGCTCTGTGTTTTCTATTGATTAAGTTGATTACTTTAGTAGTTAAAAAGGTAAAATTTTTGCCTGTTTTGTCTGAAAAATTCTGGTACATGACTTCAAAATTTAGAATTTCCGTTTTTACATTTGGCAAAATAAACCTAATAAACCTTGTTTTCTTATTTCTTCCCTGTAATAAACCTTAAACATTTTGGTTACAGATCTAATTCTGAGACCTTAATATATGTACCCCAATATTGTTCAATTAGAAAATTTACATCACTTTTAATGCTACTGCTAGGAAGTCACAACTACTACTAACAATTCAATGCAGCACCTTTTCTTCAACTCCTTTATTTGGTTTGTTGTTTGATTAACAAAGGATTTGCAGACTTGATAATTATCTGTGGTCTTATTTTTTCTATAGCGATTCCATGCTCTGTGTTTTCTATTGATTAAGTTGATTACTTTAGTAGTTAAAAAGGTAAAATTTTTGCCTGTTTTGTCTGAAAAATTCTGGTACATGACTTCAAAATTTAGAATTTCCGTTTTTACATTTGGCAAAATAAACCTAATAAACCTTGTTTTCTTATTTCTTCCCTGTAGTGAACCTTAAACATTTTGGTTACAGATCTAATTCTGAAACCTCTATACATGCACCCCAATATTGTTCAATTACAAAATTTACATTACTTTTAATGCTACAGCTAGGAAGTCACAACTACTACTAACAATTCACTGCAACACTAAGCCACCTGGGGCCAACACAACTAAGCATGCTCCTCCTCCATCCCAATCTATTCAAAACCTCCCTCTTTACACCATCCAAGGAAGTGCCCATTTCCATTAAATCTTTCCTTACAACATCCTCCCCCCCCCAATTGGGGGTGACCTGCTTTTTCCTTGGCCCTAATTGGTTGGCCAACAAGGACAATCTTTGGAAATCTATCATCCTTCATCTGCAGAGCATGCCCTTACCATCTCAACCTTCTCTCATTATATCCCTAGAAAGCGGGATTGAATTACATTTTTTGTACAGCTTACTGTTTGAGATATGGTCAGTCAGTACAGTAACAAAAGACCTCACACCACTACATTTTGTGTTGGTATGACCTAGCTTTTGCTTGCCCCCCCTCCCTATGGATGGCCAATACCCAAACCTCAGGCAATCTTTCTTCCTCCATCTATAAGACTTGGTCTAATCATTTTAATCTTCTTTTATTTTAGTTTTTGAAAGTGGAAACAAAGTGTATTTTTTGTACAGCTAAAGCAAAACTTTCAGAAGCACATTGAAAAGAAGTGTTTTCAGCTACATAGCCATGCTAAACCCTGATTTATAAGATTTTAAAGAATTTGGAACAATGTATCTTAAATTTGAAAAAAAAATATCTAAATATGGCTTAAAATCATACTGAAATCATCTGAATTGTGTTTTCAAAGCCTAGCCTAGAGTCAAAGAAAAACAGACTAAAACCAAAATTAGGGCAATACATAGGCTATATTTCTGAAGTCAAAATTGGCATGTCTCTTTGCAATTTCTAAGCCCTATAAACAGGGATAGCACAGAAAAATCAGCTTGAAAATATCTTTCTAAAGCATAATTTTGGCTCTGACTCATTCTTGAAAGGTCCACTCTTTTAACTCGACAACTTCCCAGTATAACAAAACTATCTCATCTAAAATTTTCTATCAAACAATATCTTGTAAAATAAATTTAAATTATTCCTCTCATTAGGTAAGTTAATAAGTTCCGTATCAGAATTATCTTTAGAAACTTCCATTCCTCAGGAACCAAAGAAAAGTTATTCCACCATACATATTACCCCACATATTTCTCATCAATACTTTTGTACACAGTACATATGTAGAATGCATAACTTTTGTATGTAGCCCAGACCTACATTCAACCTCATTAAGGGAGGGGCTGGGATGAAATTGTAATGGCACCAATTATTATATTTGAGAATAGCATCAAATGGTAAATTTCTTTTTCCTAATGAAATTTCTGAATTATAGCACAACATGCATGGCCAAATTGCAGATTGTAAGCTGCATGTGGCTCTTTGAAAGAATGAATACATTTCTCCAAAACAAATGAAAATGGCAATTAATTTCAAGAAAAAGAAAACCAGCATCTGGAATTAAAAGATGATGAGGGGATTAATGACTATGTGTTCTTCGCCAATATAACAGAGCTTTTACAATTTCTCAACCTAGTATTACAATGAAAAGATAAAGTTATTACTGATCATAATGAAACTATTCAAGTTTTATAAAAAAAATAAATCAGATTTTTAAGCACAATTTAACTACAAGATGTTCAATCTTTTTCCTTGCCTGAAGAATAGACTCTCTAAAGTTGATGAGAAAAAACTGAGGGGACATAACAGTAATATAGAATAGTCATTTAAGGACTTTCACTTGCAATTTGATTATCTGAATAATTTAAGAATGTTCTTGTAAATCTATCCAAGATTTACACTATTAAAACCAATTATCAGTTCCTCATTATACTTTGAATGAAAGTACCCCTTGATAAATGGAACTATTAGAACTTCAAGATGATCACAGTCTTAAAATGCATCACAAATCCACAAAACCTGCAGGTGAGTTTTTGAAACTAGTGTTACAATAAATCTACCCTAATTAAAAAAAAGTTGCCTGGAAATTCTTGTCCATATTTGGGACAACTTACTGTTGCAGGTTGCAAACACCATACAAAAGTCAGAAATGAGCATTGAAAAGAATTAATTCGTATCACAAAAACAGACTTGAACCCAATTTTAGAATATTTATGGCCAAATTAAAAACATAACTGCTACCTACAAGAAATTAATACCTGCTATAAAACTAAAATTAAGTAGGGTAAAGGTACTGATGGAACCCCTGCAATTTTGGAACCCCTGTTGAAATTTTCTTTCAAAACGGAATAACTCTGCTTAGCTGTGACTTGGAGCATGATATCTTCAAGCCGTTTTTGTATTTCAACGATAGGAAACATTGACACAATATCTGGTACACCCAGATAAGAAAAGTACATTTAATTCAGTCAGTTTCCTGTTTTTGACAAGAAAGGAGCTCCTGACAATTTTTCAGGTATGTAATGTTCAAACTGCTGTTAGGCCTACATGGTTATTTATTGCAAAAAAAAGGTGGGATTAGCACCAATGCATCAAGATACATCTGATTTTATCTGAATTCTAGTCACATTAGCTTTTTCTTAATAAAATTAAATTAAAATTACAACAAATATTACATTGTCAAAACTAGGTTCCAAGTGTAAAAAATTCTTGTTTAATGTAGTGGAATACCAGGCACACTAAAAATGTTCCTTTATTAAAATTCAAATGTAGATAAATTGATTAATTTTTTTGCAATATATATATATATATATATATATATATATATATATATATATATATATATATATATATATATATATATATATATATATATATATATATATACATTTAAAGACTTGGTTTGAAAAGGGTTTCAGTATGTAGGAAAAACATCTAGGAATCTAATTGTTTGATGAGAAGTTTGAAGTTTTATCTGAAAAGGGTACAAAACTCTCATTTTTTGAAATCATAGCATTTTCACCTACAAATTTTACACAACAAAAAAGTTACCTGTTTTTTACACAAGTCAGAACCCAATTCAACACATGTCAAAATACTTGGGGAATACCTGTGGGCAGAACCTGGTGTATTTGACATGTGTTGAAATACTTGGGGAATACCTGTGGGTGGAACCTGGTGTATTTAACATGTATATTCTTGTTTTTTTTGTGTTTCTTCAACTTCATCTAATGTATAAAAGTATAAAACACTATTCAAAAAGTAGAAGTAATAAAACTAACAAAATTGTTTCAATTATGCAGCATTTAGTGTTTAGTAAAATTCTACTTTAGTTACTTTTGGCTATCTTGGAAAGTGGTTGGGTTAGGAAAATAAAACTTTCAGGGATGGGTCTACATGCTAAGGTATGTCCTGGGAAGGTACTTTGGAGTACCTACCTCCACTCCTCCCCCTCTATATAATGGTAAATTATTGCACATTACTAGTTGTTTTAGCTCACATTTCATCCTATATTACTATCATAATTATAAATCACTGCTTACCTTACACAACTTCAGCTTTTAACCTTGTTCATTAAAATATATTCCAAAATCCTACTTTCATTTAATAGTCAACCCTTTAACTTATTTACTATATAGCTGACATTGCTCATGGAACCCTGTTTGTGATGTCAGAACTTTGCTAATCATAACCCCTTTAACAGTAGCATGCAGGTGCCAGGGGGTAGAAGACAACAGTGAGTTGATAAGTCATTTAAACTTTATTAACTAGGGAAAGGATTTGACAAGAGATAGACCAGTAAAAAAATCTGAATTGTTTTTAGAAGACAAATTATGTTATGAGAAGATATTTTTATTTTTATAGGTCCATGTGCTCATAAAGTTTCTGTTGAGTTTATTGAAATGTGAGCTAAAACAACTAGTAATGTGCAATAATTTACCATTATATAGAGGGGGGAGGAGTGGAGGTAGGTACTTCAAAGTACCTTCCTGGGACATACCTTGGTAAATTTTTACCAAATCATATTATTGACTTATGAATAAAGTAAACATACCACTCAATGCCTTTTTTTATGCTCTTTCCAAATATAATAATCATTTTTGTCAGAAATGAATTTTACCCCCACCCCTATTTATATGGGATACCACCAGATGGCTAATTTGACAGTGTATATATATACAAATCTTTAAATTAGCCAACCAGCCAACCAGTACTTTAAGCCTAGGAGTCCAGCTGGACATAAGGAAACATATTAAGAAAACAATTCTTACTCCATAATATGCAGAATAATCCTAGTTAACACATTTTGCAGGGGGATAGCCTTTATCTTCACTCCTTTCCTTATTTTTCCAGTTTTTCTAAGAAATTCACAAATTTCTTAGGACCTATATATTCACAGAATATATACCCCACCCCCTTAATTTGCAAATATATACCTAGAATGGTAAATATATACCAAATCATATTATTGAGTTAGGAATAAAGTGAATATACCATTTGATGCCTTTTTTTATGCTGATTACAAATATAATAATCATTTCTATTGGAAATGAATTTACCAACGATACTTTAAAGCCCAGCTCCCACTAGCGCCCAAGAACCCAAAACATTTACTTTAGCGCCCAAGAACCCATAGCGCCCACAGCTCCCAACTTGAAAGATAAATACAAGCACATCCAAGTATCAATTCATAAAGCCAAAAATTAAGTTATTTTACCTTTGGTACAGCAAATTCTTCTTTCTTCTTTAAATAGCGATTTTTACTGGAGGCACAGAAGAAAAAGCACAAGGAACTCGCGAACTCGCAAAATCCCATGCAATCTGGTGTTTATTTATCTTTGAATCTGGCGCCCAAGTTAAAAATAAAATTATACTGACAATAAATTGATTATTTGAATACTTATTTGGCCGAAAATATAAGTATGAATTATTTTTCACTTAATAAAAACACTGTATAGGGCATCATAAGCCCAAGCAAGGCCAATGCCCGCATGCATGTAATACAAGCATTTTTAATTTATCAGAACCCAAAAATGAATGACATATTTGAAATATTTCTGAATGCCCAGAAAGAACCCAAAGTTGATCTCTCCTGTAACTTGATATGTCTCTGCAAAATGTGTTTGCCGACAGAAGCCAAATATCATATCTAAAGTTAGCAAATCACAGATGGTGCAGGAGCCAACACTGAATGACATATCTCAAATATTTGTAACGCACAAATTGCCTCTTTGTGAAATGTGTTTGCTGACAGAAGTCAAATCTCCCCTCCTGTAATTGATAATGATCTCTCTTTGCCATATTCACCTTGCCAACACAATGCACTTGCTGACATAAATTGAATATATCTTTGTGAGTAGTAGAATTCTTTTGTGTATGCCTGCAACATCTGTGATTTGCTAACTTTAGATATGATACTTTTTTAATTCGCTATTTAAAGAAGAAATGGACTATAAATTTGCTGTGCTAAAGGTAATGCTAGTATTTATTTTTCAAGTTGGGAGCTGTCAGTTCTGGGTGCTAAAGTATTAATGAATTTGGGTTCTTTGGGTGCTGGGCTTTAAAGTATCATTGGTAATGAATTTTAGCCCCTGCCATATATATGCCAATTCAGGGTGTATATTTCTACATTAGGGGGGGGGGCAGTGGGGGGTAAAGTTTAAACTTACCTCCCATTTACATCAGAAACAAAATTTGCCCCAACCCCCCCTAATGTAGAAATATATACCCTGAATTGGCATATATAGGGGGGGGGCTGAAATTCATTTCCAATAGAAATGATTATTTTATTTGTAATCAGCATAAAAAAGGCATTTAATGGTGTATTCACTTTATTCCTAACTCAATAATATGATTTGGCATATATTTACCCCTAGAATTGCATCCTCAATTTAAATATAACATCCATTTGCATCACAAACAAACTTTATTCCCATATTAGCCATATGGTGGATGTCCCTATTTATACCAATTCAAGGTATATATTTGCACATTAGGGGGGTGGGGGTGTTTTATTTCTGATGTAAATGAGAGGTACGATTAAACTTTCCCCACTTCCCTAATGTACAAATATATACACTGAATTGGTATATATAGCCTAGGGGTGGGGGCTAAAATTTATTTCTGACAAAAGTGATTATTATATTAATAAAGAGCATCAAAAAGGCATCGAGTGGTATATTCACTTTATTTGTAAGTCAATAATGTGATTTGGTAAAAATTTACCCATACCTGAGCTTGTAGACCCATCCCAGAAAGTTTCATTTTCCTAACCCAACCCCTTTCCAAGATAGCCAAAAGTAACTAAAGTAGAATTTTACCACCTTACCTACTATTCTTGGTGCATTTGTGAAGCTTATGTTTGTTTCTAGGAATTTGCCTAATGAAAAGAATTTAATAATATTACCCTACCTATTAAATTTGGAATGAAGAGAAAGACATTGTCTGAGGTAAACATATTTTAAAGAATAATTCTTATCAAGAAACAAAGGTCTTATATGCAATAAATGAGTGTTTTGACTTTAAAATTTTTTTTATGTCAACCAGGTGCTTATTGGCCCTTCAGAAAATCTAGCGCATGCGCTTTTTTTGAAAGCAAGAGTAATTTCAAATATAGTAACTTCGCTAAATGGTTTAGTTTGCTAAAAAGCCAAGATATTCTAAGGGAAAATAAAATTTTGAAAACAACAATTACAAATCGCTGTTCAGTAGCATGACCTACATACTGTAAGAATATAAAATCGTCCTGGTCTAAGAGCATTCATAAGAATGATTTAACAGCTAAATTAAGCTTACGTTCTTACTTAAATTAATTTAAAAAACTCCGAAAAATACGTTTTTCCAAGAAAAGTAAAGGCCATTTTAAACTTAAGCTCAGGAGATACAAATACCTGTTAAAATTCAAACTCAAAACGACCAGAAATTACTATTAAAGAATAAATGAAACCCAAAACGAACAGAAATTAAATAAACAGTCATAGCAAAGCACACAAGAAGTAATAATATAAATGAATAAATAGATCTTAAAGCGAGTAATGCTTAGATTGAATGTGAAAATCAATCTTAAAACGAAAAAAAATATTTTGCTATTAAAGTATAAATGAAACTTAAAACGAACAAAAATTAAATAAACAATCAATGCGAACAAACATACAATATATATTAATGTAAATGAATAAATAAATCTTAAAACGAGTGAAACTTAAATTGAATATGCAAATCAAGTTTGAATCGAATAAAAATAACTACAAACAAGAGTTTGGGTATCGCCTCACTGTAAAAGCCTAAAACCTACTGCGTCATTGGTGCTTTACTGAAAACAATTCTTTCATTAATTAAGATTTTAGGGAATAAATATCAGCATATGTATATTAAATTGACAACGCACATATTTTTTTTCTGTAAACTCATTTGATTTTTTTTCAGTAAACTACAAATTATATTCTGGCTTTTAGAAACCATAAGGGTTTTGAACCCTAATCATATTAATTAGTGCTCGTTTTGAGTTTCACTGCAATATTTATTTTAATATTTGTTCGTTTCGGGTTTCATTTATTTTATTGATACTGATTTGGGGTAAATGTATGCTTGTTAGATTATATGATAGTCCGGACACCAGGTGTTGAAAGCGTGAATCATACCACGACGGAATGGGGCTGTTACGAGAATTAGCTTACCCTCCAAAACCTAAATTGACCATGCGGATTCAAAAATACCAATGGCACTTGCTTGCGAGTGGTGGAACACTCCGAAACTTGACATTTTATTATATTTTGGTGTTTCATGCAAGAAAATGCATGTTCCACAAAGTTTGAGGTGCAGTTTTCCGCTCAAAGAGAAATGCCTAGAAGCCATATAATGTTTTCACAACAAACCAACACGATTAGTTAGAAAAATGGCAGAGTTAAAAACAAATGGCAAAACTATATGAGTCTTGAAGAGTCTTGGAAAGTATAAACAAAATCAAATTGAATATTAGATATAGAATGATATTAATTGTTGAAAGATCAATCAGTTCAAGATTTTTTTTTTCACTGTAATCTTATTTTCATTTTCAATGCTGTAAGAACTGGAAAATAATAAATTTGTAATATACGAGTAATTCGTTTCCAGTGAAGCACCAATGACGCAGAAGGCTTTAGGTTTTTACAGTTAAAGAAGAGGGTAGTATCCAAATTTTGTTTGTAGTGAAACTATATTTGTCTTGACTAATCTTGAAAAGAACTAATAAATTAATCTGAATATTTGATGCATAATGATATTAATTGCTAAAAGCTGATCAGTTCAAAATTTTACTGTAATTTTAATATTTATTTTCAATATTAAGTACAAAAGAAAACATTTGTAATTTAATTCGTTTTCAGTAAAGCGCCAATGACGCAGCAGGTTTTAGGCTTCTGCAGTGAGGCGATACTCAAACTCTTGTTTGTAGTTATTTTTATTCGATTCAAACTTGATTTGCATATTCAATTTAAGTTTTACTCGTTTTAAGATATCTTGATTCATTTACATTAATATATTTTGTATGTTTGTTCGCATTGATTGTTTATTTAATTTCTGTTTGTTTTAAGTTTCATTTATACTTTAATACCAAAATATTTGTTTTCGTTTTAAGCTTGATTTTCATATTCAATCTAAGCATTACTCGCTTTAATATCTGTTTATTCATTTATATTATTACTTGTTGTATGTTTTTTGCTATGATTGTTCATTTAATTTCTGTTCGTTTTGGGTTTCATTTATTCTTTAATAGTAATTTCTGGTCGTTTTGAGTTTGAATTTAACAGGTATATATATCTCCTGAGCTTAAGTTTAAAATGGCCTTTACTTTTCTTTGAAAAACTCATTTTTCGGAAAGTTTTTTTTAATTAATTTTTGTTCGTTTTTGATTGCAAAAAGTTTAAAGTTTTTATGGCGTGGGGGGAAGTGCTTACTGTCCGATTATTCTTGACTTTAAAAAAACGGATCTAGAACTTTCAATTAAAATCGAATGAGGCTTTTTTCATAGTCTATACCATTACCTCTTTGATAAAAACCTTATATATGAACAATAGACAGCTTGCATAACTTGTGGACAGCGATTGACAACGATGAATGGATTGAAAAATAGCTCCAATAAGGGGGTTCAGACCATTTCACTTGCTGACACAAAGGGATCACGACTGTTTGGAATTGACCTTAATAGGATTTTGTGTGCCAAAGCAATTTTACATCTACCTCAGAGTATGTGTTTTAACTTTATAATTGGATAATTATAATAGATTTCTTATGTGTTCTTCCCATACAAAACCCCTTTCCATAAGTTAAAAACCCCCTTTAATAATTTATGCCCCAGGGCATAACTTACAACGCCTACCCCCGGGCCCTGGTGGGCTGTGTCGACACCGGAGTTTTTTGTTATCAGAACTTTGAACTATTTTAACAAAATGTCAATCTCAAAATTTTTATCTGATGCATTTAGGGCGTGGAGGAGGGGGGGGGGGCTAGTCACCCTCCAATCTCTTTTGACTCTTAAAAAGTGAACAGGAACTTTCAATTTTCAGTCAAATGAGACCTCTCCAAAGTCTATACCAGCATCCCTTCCATAAGAAATAATGGGAAGGATTCGGAGAATCCTTAAATTACAACTCTTGCCCTGAGGGCTGTGGGGGAGTTGTCATCCTCAAAGACCTAATTTCCAGAACTTAAAACTACGTTTAATAAAATGGCTGTCTCAAAATTTTGATTGGATGTGCTTGGGGAAAAGGTGGGCTTGAGAGGGGGGTTAGTTGCCCTCAAATCACTTTCGACTATTCAAAAGGGCACTAGCTCTTTGAATTTCCAATCAAATGAGCCATTTTTGAAGTTTCTACGACACCGCCTTCTATATAAACCTTATATGCCCCCAGGGCATAACTTAAAACCCTTGCCCTGAGGGTTGTGGGGGATTGTCCTCCTCAAAAATATATTTTCTATCTGGAAATCAACTATGCTGAACGAAATGGCTATCTCAAAATTTTGATTGGATGTGTTTGGGGAAATGATGGGCATGGGGGGGGGGGGCTAGTTGCCCTCCAATCACTTTCGACTATTAAAAAGGGCACTATCCATTTGAATTTCCAATCGAATGAGCCTTTTTTGAAGTTTCTACGACAACGCCTTCTATAAAAACCTTATATGCCCCCAGGTCATATCTTAAAACCCTTGCCCTGAAGGTTGCGGGGGAGTGTCCTCCTCAAAAATATATTTTCTATCTGGAAATCAACTACGCTGAACAAAATGGCTATCGCAAAATTTTGATTGGATGTGTTTGGGGAAATGATGGGCGTCGGATGGGGGGGGGGGCTAGTTGCACTCCAACCACTCTCGACTATTAAAAAGGGCACTAGCCCTTTAATTTCCAATCGAATGAGCCTGTTTTGAAGTTTCTACGACAACGCCTTCTATAAAAACCTTATATGCCCCGAGGGCATAACTTAAAACCCTTGCCCTGAGGGTTGTGGGGGAGTGTCCTCCTTAAAAATATATTTCCTATCTGGAAATCAACTACGCTGAACAAAATGGCTGTCTTGAAATTTTGATTGGATGTGTTTGGGGAAATGATCGGCGTGGGGGGGAGGGAGGGGGCTAGTTACACTCCAATCACTTTCGACTATTAAAAAGGGCACTAGTCCTTTAATTTCCAGTTGAATGAGCCTGTTTTGAAGTTTCTACGACAACGCCTTCTATAAAAACCTTATATGCCCCAGGGCATAACTCAAAACCCTTTCCCTGAGGGTTGTGGGGGAGTATCATCCTCAAAAATATATTTTATATCTGGAAATCAACTACGCTGAACAAAAAGGCTATCTCAAAGTTTTCATTGGATGTGTTTGGGGGAATGATGGGCGTGGGGGGGGGGGGCTAGTTGCCCTCCAATCATTTTCGACTATTAAAAAGGGCACTAGCCCTTTAATTTCTAATCGAATGAGCCTGTTTTGAAGTTTCTACGACAACACCTTCTATAAAAACCTTACATGCCCCCAGGGCATAACTTAAAACCCTTGCCCTGAGGGTTGTGTGGGGGAGTGTCCTCCTCAAAAATATATTTTCTATCTGGAAGTCAACTACACTGAACAAAATGGCTATCTGAAAATTTTGATTGGATGTGTTTGGGGAAATGATGGACGTGGGGGGGGGGGGGGAGTTTGGCTAGTTAAACTCCAATCACTTTCGACTATTAAAAAGGGCACTAGCTCTTTAATTTTCAATCGAATGAGCCCGTTTTGTAGTTTCTACGACAACGCCTTCTAT
The DNA here is from genome assembly GCA_027921565.1 of Artemia sinica. Taxonomy (NCBI): domain Eukaryota; kingdom Metazoa; phylum Arthropoda; class Branchiopoda; order Anostraca; family Artemiidae; genus Artemia; species Artemia sinica. The sequence goes on from CM051267.1 coordinate 50,841,980, forward strand.
AAAAAACTTATATGCCCCCAGGGCATAACTTAAAACTCTAGCCCTGAGGGTTTTGGCGGACTATCCTCCTCAAAAATATATTTTCTATCTGGAAGTCAACTACACTGAACAAAATGGCTATCTGAAAATTTTGATTGGATGTGTTTGGGGAAATGATGGACGTGGGGGGGGGAGTTTGGCTAGTTAAACTCCAATCACTTTCGACTATTAAAAAGGGCACTAGCTCTTTAATTTTCAATCGAATGAGCCCGTTTTGTAGTTTCTACGACAACGCCTTCTATAAAAAACTTATATGCCCCCAGGGCATAACTTAAAACTCTAGCCCTGAGGGTTTTGGCGGACTATCCTCCTCAAAAATATATTTTCTATCTGGAAATCAACTACGCTGAACAAAATGGCTATCTCAAAATTTTGATTGGATGTGTTTGGGGGATTGATGGGCGTGGGGGGGGGGGGGGGCTAGTTGCCCTCCAATCATTTTCGACTATTAAAAAGGGTACCAGTCCTTTAATTTCTAATCGAATCAGCCTGATTTGAAGTTTCTACGACAAACGCCTTCTATAAATACCTTATATGCCCCAGGGCATAACTTAAAACCCTTGCCCTGAGGGTTGTGGGGGATTGTCCTCCTCAAAAATATATTTTCTATCTGGAAATCAACTACGCTGAACAAAATGGCTATCTGAAAATTTTGATTGGATGTGTTTGGCAAAATTATGGGCGTGGGGGGGGGGGGAGGGGGCTAGTTACACTCTAATCACTTTCGACTATTAAAAAGGGCACTAGCTCTTTAATTTCCAATTGAATGAGCCTGTTTTGAAGTTTCTATGACAAGCCTTCTATAAAAACCTTATATGCCCCCAGGGCATGACCTAAAACCCTTGCCCTGAGGGTTGTGGGGGAGTATCCTCCTCAAAAATATATTTTCTATCTGGAAATCAACTACGCTGAACAAAATGGCTATCTCAAAATGTTGATTGGATGTGTTTGGGGGAATGCTGGGCGTGGGTGGGCTAGTTGCCCTCCAATCATTTTCGACTATTAAAAAGGGCACTAGAACTCTCGATTTTGAATCGAATGAGCCCCCTTTGAAGCTTCTACGACGACCCCTTCCATATGAAGTGCCTCTGGGAAAAAAAGTAATAATAACAAAACATTGGTTCCGTATGGCCTTTACTATAGGCAACGCTACAGCGTTGGCTCTGATACTTATTGTAGACTTACTTAGTCAATGCAAAATCAAAGCAAAAGTGAATCACAGTGTCATCCCATAACGTAAGATACGAGAAAATAAACTAAAAATCTACAAGCAAAAAATACCCAACATTCTTAAATTTTTAATTAGACTATTGTGAAAAGCCTGCTTAGTCAACACGCTAGTGGTTTGACTATAAGGCTTAGACCATATTTTAATAACCAAATCCAAACGTCTAAGAAGCGTCCGCTTTGTTAGTTTTGACAAGATTTTTGAAGAAAATAAATTTCAGCGTGGGGGGGGTCAACTAAGGTCTAGGAAGGGGGCAAACCGAGGTCTTGGAAGAGCAATCGCCCCCCTGCAATATAGCGAATTACGCCCGTGTCTGGCCCAACCAGATTAAAGTGCTATTCGACACCAAAATTGTATACACGACAACCTTATATTTCTAAACTGTCATCTATCAAGAATTCAAAGGGTTACTAAGCTTTAAATAAATAGTACTCTCTCCATGATCATTGCAATCGAATCATTACATTCCCAGAAATAATATAGTATAACCAAAAGAGCTAAAATCAGGTGCTTGATTTCAAATTCATCTTTGGTTCCCATTGACGCGATTTTTTTTTAACGCAAAAAGGCTCACGGATAGCATGTGTCAGAAAATCGCAAAAATGTTCACACAGAAATGGTTCACTGCAGCCGTTAAACCGCAAAAAATATTATCAGATATTTAAAAAGCAAATGCGCTCGAATAGGCTAAATCAAGTTTAGAAGCCAAGAAAAACATAACAAAATTTAAAGGGCTTATCTGTACAGGGCTAAATGTTTTCTGTCAAATATTAATGGAAAACTCCAGATAAACATGATTGGTTTCTCAGTTGCTTGCAATTTTTAGTTCTACAAAACTTTCAATTAAAAATAACGGATGCGATTTTCAACAGCTCAGTAGAAATATTTAAACGCAGCCGTTGAACCGTTATGACGCATAAACTTGAAGTAAAAAACGGAAGAAATTTGACGGATCACGCAAAAAACGGCCACTTTTGCGGAAATCGCATCAGTGGGAACCCAGGGATAAAGGACTTTCTTGACATCTACTATCCAGAGACCATTTTGCGTTAAGAAAAATCGCGTCAATGGGAACCAAAGGTTAAGGTGATAAAAACAGATTTGGGCGATCATTATTTTGATTACATGTCCTAGTGTTACAGCCTCATAATTCATTTCAATAATTCTATTCCACTTAAATTCATTCATATGGTACAAAATATATATTGATGAACTACTAGTATCCCACAAAAAAGTTTTTATGGGAACTCTTAAGAAATTAGCGAGCAACAACCTCAACTATACAATTCATTGATGTGATGAAAGCTGTAATTTTTATATGCTTATATATTTAGCTTGATAAACCAAATAGAAGAAATTAATGTAAGGAGTATAGAATCGACCCTTTTTGTTTATTGTTTATCATAATTTATTGTCTTAGAAAGGATATAACCTCAAGGTATTGTTTTGATTTATGCTTCTGTTTAAAAAAAAAAAAATATAGATACACCAAATGAATAGTTAGCTTTACTAAAATTGTGGTATAATCATTAAATAAAGGTGTATATAGATTTTTAAAATATTCTCACGAGCATAAAGAGAAAGCACACACAAAAAAAAACAAAACAAAAAAAACAAAAACAAAACAGAACCTAAAATGAAACATATGGTACCTAAAATACGGGATACCACCAAATGGCTAATTTGACAGTGTATATATACAAACAAATCTTTAAATTATTCAACCAGTACTAATAAGCCTAAGAGCCCAGCTGAACATAAGAAAACATGTTAAGAAAACAATTCTTACTCTATAATATGCAGAATAATCATAGTTAACACACTTTGCAAGGGGAGAACCTTTATCTTCATCTTTATCCTTGTTTCTCCAGTTTTTCTAAGAAATTAATGAATTTCTTAGGGCTTATATATTTACAGAGTATATACCCCAACCCAGGGGTGTCATTTCGGGGGGGGGGGGCAAGGGCACTTGTCCTTCCAACAATTTGGAGAAAATAACTGTTATATAACCCATGCCCCTTGAGTATCCAGATATAGACCCCTCTTTTCCCCAATAAAAATGCTGGAGCTACTCCCCTGCCCCACCCCTCTAATGTGCAGGCACTTGTCCTTCCAACAATTTGGAGAAAATAACTGTTATATATCCCATGCCCCTTGAGTATCCAGATATGGACCCCTCTTTCCCCCAATAAAAATAAAGGAGCTACTCCCCTGCCCCCACCCCTCTAATGTGCAAATATGTACAAAAAATTCCGTCCTGAATCTAAATATAATATTCATTTGCATCACAATTGAACTTAACCCTCACATTAGCCATATGGTGGATATCCCCTATAATACTATATTACTATTACTTTATGAATAATCGAGTAAATTACAGTTTGGCTCTTATAAGATAAAAGTTAAAAAAAAAAAGAATAATTTCAGTGAAATTCTTTATATTTCAACGATCAGACCCTGCTGAATTTTTAATCGTGCTACGTTGTTTGTTTCCAAGCGGCACATGAGTAGTAGGCCTTAAAAGGAAAGACACATTAAGAGGCATATTCATATACGAAGGGGCACCCAAAAAAACTGGAATAATGCTTTGGAAGAGGGAGTTTTTGCTGCACCCACGTTTTCCGAGTAGCAGCGGGTAGAGTTATTTTTCATCAGTCAGTTTGCCCACTGCCTTCATTGTAGAAAGCTGCGTTTAGTTTGTATGAAAATTAAGATGATTGATGTCTCGCATTTTCCTCTTTTTTATGCGATTAGTGATTCCCGTGAACAATGCGCTTGATTGCTGCTTACTTTTGATCCATAGAACCATGATTCTTCATTTGTGATGACCTTGGGAAAAAATACTGGGTTCTCACATTCAAAGCAGAGCTTGATTCCACGTGGCTTTGTTTTAGCTTGGAAGTTGGTATCAGAGGAATAAAATTTGTGACCACCCTTCCCATTCACAAATCTTCAGATACAACTCTCTGCACTGAGCTCCAAATTACTCCAGACTTCTTTGCAAAATCTTCAATGCTCCAAAGTTAATCTTCATGATGATTTCATGATTTTTTTTTACTCAATTTGTCAGTTCAGGCCGTTAAAGGAAATTGAGGGGAAGTTAGATAATCAATTGACATTTCACCAATTTTGAAAAAGGAAAAATCATCCAAACACTTGAGTTTTCCCAAACAAAATCATCCTTGTAGGCCATTTTTAATATTAAATGATTTCTATGGCTATTTTTCCCAGCAAGAAGAAAAGTTTCATGGCTACGTGACATTCATATTAATTAGCCATTATAAAAAAGACGAGCAAGAAAAACAACAATGACACTAATTTTTGCACAAACACAACACAACAGTTCCACGGTGATTGTAGTTGGCATACTGATTAATAAATAGTTGCTGTATACACTCCTACCAATGAAAATCCGGTGCTACAGAAACTTCATCCTCAAGAACACTCTTTCAGTTCCTTTTAAGAACCTCGTCGTACGTTTTGAGACCGAAATAACCATGCTTGGGTAAGATTAGCACTGCCAGGCTTATAGAATAAATGCAATCCCTACATTAATCAAAACACGTTTACAACCATTAATGTTTATTTCCATCCCTAGGGAACAGTTCCTCAAACAAATTTGCTGGTATTCCCAATTTTTGGTAAAATTTCCTTCTTGTGCTCAAATTTCCTAGTGACAGCTTCTCGAAGATCCTTATCAATTTAGCTCAGCTATTTCACTTCTTTTTTATATCTTTTTATTTTTTTCTGATTTTTTTTAAGGTTTTACACAGGCTTGTTGTTAGACTAGAGAGGTATAACGTGATCAAGATCATTTGAACGGTGATTCCAATAGTCATTATATGGCTATATTCCAGGTCTTAGAATACAATCTAAGACCACACTGGATGTAGGTGACGTATGAAACAAGAAAAGAAAGGATATAATAAATGAAAAATAAAATCAAATAGGTGAGAAACAAGCGAGGATTTTGTCAGCCAGTAGCAAACTATTAAAACGAAAACAAGCAAAAACAAAATATAACATTTTGAAATGAACTCTACAAGAAGAGAAAAGACACTGAATCAAAAACATATATAAACATAAATTTTGCTATAAATAGAGATGCAGGAGATATTTGCCTAAGCCCAATTTATAATAACTTCATATTTAAAGATTCAATCAATATTTTCCCCCAGTCTAATTTAAAAAAACATGTCTGCATATCAAATGAAAATCGAGGTTGCAGGCAGGCAAAATCTATTGTTAAGCCAAAAATATTTGTCTAATCCAATTGGTGAATTGTCTTTAATTTATTTCTGTTTTTTTTTATTTTGTGTCTTTTCTCTTCTTGTAGATTTCACTTCAAAATTTTAGATTTTTTTTTTCTGAGCGCTGAGAACGACTTGGCGGAGGCACTTGTTGAAATATTTGCTTATTTTCGTTTTAATAGTTTGCTACTGGGTGACAAAATTTTCGTTATTTTCTCACCTATTTGATTTTATTTTCATTAATTATATCCTTTATTTTCTTTGTTTCATACATTTGCTAGTTTAAGTAACACTTTTGATTTTTTTTTGTGTGTGTGTGTGCGTGGGGGGGGGGGGGGGGGTATTAGCAGGCACCAATACTCCTAAGAGCAGCCCAGTATTTTAGGCTCATGGTATCTAATTTCTGGGTGAAATCAAGGTATTGGTTAAATGACACATTTGTTCCACACTTTTTTTCCTGGTTGACTAAGTAACTATATAGTAAACTAATTATAACGTAATTATTGCCAAGCAACCTAACTATTTAGTGACTGCGCATGGATCAACAGATGGAGGAACAAAACAAGCTCTCATTGATTACATAAATACAGAGCCAAGAATTCTATGGGTTTGTTAGAAATCTGGAAATGGAAAGTTCTTCTGTAATTTAATAGCACCAATTGGGGAGGGGGGGAAAATATTTATCCCCTTCCTTTGATAAGATTTCAAAAATAAATTTTTGGCAAAGAATGAATTTTTAAAAATACAATATTTTGAAACAAAGATATATTTTGGAAAATAGAAAGGCCCAAATATTTTGCAATCTTCAAGTATTTTATATTCAATCTTCAAGTATTTTATATTTATATTCAGTATTTTAAGTTCACAGTTTAAGTTGAAACAAGTTTTGTCTGATGTGATTTCACTCCTATTTCGAATTCATTCGGCATCAGAAATGAAAAAGCCTCTGAGGGATTCCAAAAATCTTGTTTTGACAGGCTATTTAAAGTACTAACAATGTCAAAATAAAAATATATTTTGTTCCCTAGACCTATCTTAGGTCTACTCATAAAAAAAATGTCCAAATTTGCACTGTTTGAAGATTATTCAGTTTTTAAGGCAGTACAATATTTTCGTCAGCGTTGCCACTGAACAATAATATGAAGAACCAGTTAATCAAATTATCAACAGTTTTCACCCGTAAAAGTGTTTGAAGCTTTGATTGCCATATGTTTTTTATCTTGACTTTGCTGATTTTTAATGCACAATTTTTCTCTGAATTTGCGCCCGCTGTTACCAAAAACTGAATAATTACAAATGGAGGTGTTTTCCATTTAAAAATTAACTTCCCGATTTTTCTTATCTTTTAACCTCCTGGGACCTGATGTCCAACCGGTTGTATATTCGTTTACGAATTTTTATCGTCCAAACTACTGCAAATCGGGACTTAAAGATTGTCTCCTTTCCTGCATGAGGCGTTTGCTGTCATCTGTGATTTTTTTCACTCCAGTAACAGTAATGGAGGCCGAACCAGGAGCAAGTGAAATAATGAAAATCAACTTGAGAAAAAGGTCAAAAGGTAAGAAATTAGATAAAAAATATAAAAAGATAGGCTAGACAATAGAAAAAAATCAGGCGACATATCCTAGGACCGAAGTATTGACAGGTTTTATTTTTAACGCATTTACTGTTATTGCTGCCATCTGGCAGAAGGACTTTCAATCTTGTAAAATGGGTCACAAAATCGGTCTTACCTTAGAAGTCCAACGGGTTGGAAGCTTGTATTTTTGGAGCTAAGTTTTTTTCTGGTTTAGCCAAAAAAAATTTTCTTCAGTGAGGCTATTTAAATGGAGTTGTCGTATGTCTAAAGTTTCCTAGTGTGAGGTATAAAACGCCAACAGTTTTTTTCTTTTGCAGTATCCTTGGAAAAACCTTGTCCTTGCTTGAAAAAAGCGATATCAGTGACTTGGAAGGTTGCGGAAACGAAACCAAACCTGAGTGGTGTTTACCTCGCAACACATGTGCAATAGATGCAGACCAAGTGTCCTCTGATTGTGAAGAAGAGTCTCAAGACTTTCTAGATTGGACTAATGTCAATGACTTCTCAGTCCTGTTTGACGAAGAAGAGGACGATATCCCACTAGCTCAGTATATTCCAGCACTCACAACTGATTCCGTACCAACAAGTCGCTCAGGAAAAGTTCGCCGCCCCAACAAAATGTGGACCAGTTCAGATACCTTGAACGAGCATACCTTGACCAAAAGAAATGATCGTCTTTGTAAAGTGAGTCCCTTGTTGAATTTGGTGCAAGATGAGTGTCTAAAGCTTGAGCAAGAACAATTCGTTTGTATTAACGAGCAAATGATTCCCATAGCTGGGCGATGCAGCCTGAAGCAGTACGTACCAAATAAGCCAAATCCTCTTGGGTTGAAGAACTTCGTTTTAGCAGGCTCATCAGGTCTGGTGTATGATTTCGTAATCTATCAAGGAAAGACAACGTTTGTGCCAGAACTACAAGCTAAAGATCTGGGCAGTGCCGCTGTGCTACACTTATGCCAAGATATAAGTGAAGATTCATACCTTTTCTTCGATAGGTACGTCACTACCATGTCCTTGCTCGAAAAAAGATCAGAAAAGCGCATAAATGGAACCGGCACGCTCATAAAAATCGACTTGAAGGTCAACCAACGAAAAACTGATCGTGAACTAAAGAGAAATGAATGTAAGACGTCCATTACGTTTACGCGAAAAGATCGAGTTGTAGCTGTTACGCAATGGTACGACAAGCCCATTTTTATAGCTTCAAGCTGCTATGGCAAAGAACCTTAACTACCTGTCAAAATACGACGTCTGAAAGAAAATATGTAGATATTCCCAGTCCTCTTGTGGTAAGACAGTAAAACAAGTATATGGGTGTGGTCGATCTCTGTGACCGCATGCTGAGTCATTACAGATTCAGCAGCAGGACAAAGAACTGGCCAGTTCGATTTCTTCACCAGTTCATGAATTTGGCTCTTTCGAATGCCTGGGTACTCTACAAGCAGGGTTCAATCAAAGGCAACGAACCCTAAGATCAGCTGATCCACTTCAGATTTCAGGTAGCTGAATATTTAGTTGAAGATCTTCGGCGATCAACCAAGGGCAACTTTAGCAATGTGAAGAAGATAATGACAAAGATAAAACTGGAGCAGTTGGCTAAAAGAAGAAAAAGATGCTCTTTGCCATCCGGACCGGAAAGGAAATCGAACGCAAAGCATCTTCCTTGCTTCGACGCAACGCTGAAGAATTGGGCTCGATGCCGGATGCCTGGATGTGAAATGTGAACGAAAGTGTTCTGTGAAGCGTGCCAGGTCTATCTCTGCTTTCAGGTTGGCAAGCAAGTTCGCGAATGTTTTTCAAATTCCCATAAATGATAAAGGATGTTTTTGTGTGCTATGTACGTTGATCGTATGTTTTCTCATGGCATTTTGTAACTTGTATTTGAATATTACATGAAGTTGAATCCCAATGACCAACGGGTTGTACATCCCGCCAGCCCCCGGGACGTAAAAAAACTTCCATTCCATCGTCTTGTGCTATATTTTATATCGGTGAATTCCAAATTTCATATTTGCACCTACTCATGAACAATCACGTTTCATTGACACTGGTCTTGGTAATTTGAGGTTGCATTAATAACGTCTGGTAGAAGTCCGCACTACTTAAAAAACCTTTCGAGAAAGTGCAGGCGGTGAGTGACCCAAAAAGAGGTTTTTGAGTCGCCCAAGATTTTCTTGCTACCACACATTTTTAAGTTTTGGAAACTGCTACCTTTAGTAATTTAATAGCTGGTACGGTATTCACAAGATACAAACATATTCATATGATGAAAGGATAGTTTAAGTCACGTTTTTGATAGATTGCTTCTGGTTAAGGACTTTACAGGTACTATAGTTGCCCCTATCTGTAACCATTACAGGTGATTTGCTCATGTAATTTCTGATTGATTGCTTCCGGTTAAGGACCCTACAAGTACTATGGTAGCCCCTACTTCCCTTAAAAAGTTCAATTTGAGAATTGATGAAAATTTTCTCATGTTTAGTTTGGAGTCATCAGTATAATTTGTCCTTTAGTTTTCATGGGCTAGCGTGACGTCATTTTTTGTATGAAGCCATTTCAAGTTGCATAAACATCATAAAAGTGCAGATCAGGATGACGCCACTCTTGGTGTTGTGACGTCACTTTTGCTGTATATACAAAGATTTCAAAGCTTGTCGATTAGTTATTTAGAAAGACTTACAAGATCAGCATTATTAGATGTCTTGCCGTTGGGATTCCTGTTGCTGGAATAGCAATCACGATGGCCATCAAAATGTACAGAGAATACAAAATAGATGAACGTTTGAAGAATAGTCAACCCAAGTCAATCATTGAAACTCAGAACGTTAATGTTCCAGCCTCAATAAAGCTTTTTCAAACTAAAAAAGAAATTATATCTGACAGCGGCACTCTGAATGACCAAAGAAAAGACGATGGTACAAGCAGTAAAAACTGTGAAATGACTTTACTTAAGATAAATTGTTCTAGAAAAACCATAACAGTTGAAGTGGCGCCCAGCACAAGTATTGGAAATGTCAAGTCGAAAATTGAATTTCAGTTAGGAATACCAAAGGATGATATACTCCTAATTTTTGATCGCAAACAGCTTGAGAATGACGACACAATATCTGATTCTCATCGCACAGATCTTTTTTTGATTGATAGCAAAGATCCTGAACTTTCTGCTATTGACTTATTTAAGGATAAAAGGCAAACATGGCATCAAGATTTTACTTCTACAAGAACAATATCTGACTATATCAAAAGTCCACGGGGGTGTTACTTTCTCTCCTTTCTGAGTTTCATTTGTCCACGGGGGTATTGGTCTGTAAAAAAAGGAGACCTCATTGAGTTCAAGGACTCATTTTTTCAACTTCTGCCTCACTGGGCAGTTTACATGGGAAATATGCAAGTTGCTTATGTCGAACCATTTAAGAATAACGAAGTAATGATGGGAGATCTGATTAAAGTTACGGGAAACAGAGAATGGAGGATAAACAATTCTCTGGATGAGATTTATCCTGCCTTTCATGAGGATACCATTGTTCGAAGAGCACTACAGGAGCTGCATAAAGAAAATCTAAAATTCAGATCGTTTTGAAATTTTCACACTTTTACTGCCAATAATTGCAGGACTTGTAAACAGTTTTCTCTAGATGGCAAAACCCTATAAATTGACTCCAATAGAACTCGCTCTCTCATCCGTGGAACACTTTGAGAACAATCTGAGTAAATTCCTTGACAATGAGAATATTGAGGATGATAAAAAAACTGCTTTTACTTCAAGATGCACTTCGCCGATTGGACAAACAAAAGTCCTATCGATCGAAGCCCACTGCTGCTGCTGCTGGTATTGATCACAAAAAAGAATCATCTCCTCAAGAGTCTGCTGCTGCTGCTGGAACACAATTAAAGAAGGAGGAATTGGATTCAATTATATTGAAAATTGGAAATCTAATGCCCCACTCATATCGGTGAACAAAGTAAACGACTCCTAACTTATCTCATGGAAAGTGGTCAAGATCATATTCAAGTTGAGAGCAATGGGAAAGGGATTATAATTCAGGGCAAGAGCTATAATCTACTTGATTTAATCTATGGTATGGTTACAAATCGTAAAGGACTATTAGGGACCTTTCTTTTTAGAGGCCAATGTACGTACAATGGAACGATGTTGCTTTGCCTGTTGCTTAACTACTTCTGGCAGTTGAACATTACCCTCGGTCAAATTTAAACAAAGTTCAGATATTAGATTAATGAAATCATTGTCAATACCATGTTTGAGTATGGCTTTCCTAAGCGGAGGTTTTGAAGTGCTTAGAACTGAAAACAAATGTCTATTTTCATGTAGTTTCTTCAGTGTCATGATAGCGACTAATAGGTCTTTTTAGTGTTCACGGGAGATATACTGTAATTTCATTGTCAAAAATATCTGTGACTACACGCAGATCCTCGGGTGTATTTTGATTGAGATCCAATAGGATATAACCGTGGGGTTTATTAGTTGCCTGATTGTATGCTGAGAGCAGAAATTTAGGGGCACCTGGATAGATTTGTTTATTGAGGGTTATTAGCGAGCTAGAATCACGAACAACTCTGTAGATGATATAGTAGGTGCAGTTCAATGCAAGTGTTCGCATACATTTGCTCTGATGAAAGAGATTGTGTAGAACCAGAGTAACGGAAATCTGTTCATGATGAGAGCGAACAGTGAACAATTGCAGCATTTCCTGGGACCATTGTTCAATAGATTCAGCCAGATCGTCAATGATCAGCCAAGAGTTTGGTTCAATAATGTTGAAAACATCAAGTCCCTGTATGAATTGTATCTGCACCAAACCCGTGGTGGCAGCAATTGCTTTTATTTTATCGTATGACTCCTGCCAAATACTGTAACAATAGTAGATTTTTTTCGGCTTTTCCACAAACATTTTATCGCAATTTTTAATTATTTTAGTTAAGAGTGTTGTTTTGCCCGACATTGACGGCCCACACAAAAACGATCTGAATGGTGTTTTAAATTGATACATGTTCCCTTCAACAGTTCACCTGGACAACTAACTGTAGACCATTGTTGTCTAATGACTAAATAATTTCCCTACTACTCCGTTCAAGAATAATAAGAAGAAGAAGACGAATAAAGAATCATATTTTCTTTTATTATATGCATAAAAAAGTAACAATACTTAAAAAAAATACTACATTGAAAAAAAGCATATTAAATATGAAAAAAATACACTTTTTTTTAAATTTATTTATAATAAAAAAATACAAGATTTACATGGACACAGAGAAAAAACACTTAAATAAATACACTTTTTTTTGTTTATTTACTTATAGAACTTTACAAAAAAAAAAATCTGCTCTAAGTAAAAAAAAAGATAACTTTGATAGTGGCGGTGCGCTCCCCACTGGTGGCCGCCCCACCCCCCCCGGGCCGCGTTTCTGATTTAAAATCAGAAACGATTTTTCCCGTTTCTGATTTAAAAAATAAAGCTGATTTGGCGCCCGACGTTTCACTAGCTCTGGGTAAAGACCACTCCAATTGGTGTAGTCCATCCGTGAGCTGATAATTTCACCGTGCGCCAAATCATCAATTAGATTTGGGGTTTTTACTTTTAACAGTAGAGAATCTGTGTCCCCGTAGCAGACCTCTACTTGCCCCTTTTCCGGCCACTGTACCCTAGCCACATTGTAGTAGAATTCCAACATGAGCTTTTTAGAGATCTCCAAGATCGCACTGCCTGCAGCAATATTTTTATTTAATACAATGCGTCTTTTTTTCCTATTCAATAGTACCATGTCCGGGCCAATGATTGTGAAGGAAGTGTAATTTGGATCGGCAATAATTCGAGCACATTGTTCGGGATCGGTCACGACGTCACAACGATTCCTATTGCGAACACTCTCACACATTTTACCGAAAGCCGAATTCAAAATGAGCTTATAAATTTCTTTTTCGGCTTTCGTCTGCGCTTCAGAACGTTTGTTGACAAAAGTGTCAACAAACGTTTTCAGATAGGGTTTTTGACTAAACTGGAGTGCTCTATGAACCTTTG